>JAQIXG010001749.1:0-20368 GCA_034700105.1 Oconnorella tubifera | reverse complement strand
CAGCATTTTACCCAGCAATCAGCAAAAATAATCAGCATTTTCCAATCAGCATTTTACCCATCGCAATCAGCAAATCAGCATTTTACCCGTGCCCTCTTTGTTCTCCGCTGATCAAATATAATTCGAATTCAATCAATTTGATCTTGAAATCATCAATTAGTTAAACACTTCTAATTAAAATGTTAAATGTTGTTAAAGAATGCTTACATGGAAAATCTGGACAAAGCGAATTCAAAAGACGAATGTAAATGAAACCATTTTATTTCTTACGAATTCAATTGCTCTTCCTAAAGTGTGACTTTCTGTTCTTCCCTTGAATGCAATATTTAGGCTTTGCCCGAACTTTTACAAGATATGAAAACTTCCTTGCTAACATATTCAGATGAGTAAAAGACTTTTTACAAAAGTTCTTCGACAGATTATTTTCACCAAGCTTTACCATCACTCCGCTCTCTGACATTTCAAGGAATCATAATTGTTTTCAATAATCTGATAAAACATTGGTTCATGTAACCAAACGTTTAAAGAAAGAACAATATTATAGAATCTATTGAACACTTTAACGACGATCTAATGTATTTAGTTTGTCTGCCGGAAACAGATTTAATGAACAGGCGGTAAATCGGCAGACGGTCTAGAGTTGATAAGAGAGTGCGATGACATTAAAAACGAACATAAACTGAGCGTATCCTTATATTGCTGTTGTGAGAAGAATGACATGTTATGATGAACAAGAATTTAATGGTTGATTTCTTACTTGAAATCATCTGCGATATTCGCATGATGACTAAACAATAATGCGTCTGACTAATGGAATTGCAATCTAAGCAATTTCAATGATAATTTAGGAATGAATTTTATATAATATTTCCTCATATGAACTTTGTTCTATGCTTAAAAACAATCTAATGAACTTTTTAGGTTTTTCAGTGAAATATCTATCAAGAGACATAAGTTATTTTTGACAATAATTGTTAATAATTTTCTTAAATTATTGGCAAAGATTGAAAGATTTGAGACGCGAATCACTTTAAAATTTCATATCAGTAATAAAGTTCACGAATTTATTAATACAGAAAAAATATAAAAAAAGACAGAATCTCAAATACAATGATCAACTGTAGAACAAATATAACAAAAAATTTGAAATTCAGAATCTATAGTTTCTACTATAATTTTATCATAATATTTTACTATTTTTATGCATTTTACCATATTGTACTATAGACCCTAACTAAGATTTGCACGATTACAGAATATCGGTTGATCATTTTTTCGTAATTCATAAATTCGTGACATAGTCTTACTAATTAAAGATATTCAGTGACTCACGCCAGTAAATCTTTAAATCTTTTCAAGTTGTTGATAATTTTCTTAAATAATTGATATATTACGAGAAAATATTTCAGTCAAGGAACTAGGTTGGGACAAGTCATAAGTTAAGATCATGTGTGTATCAGTAACTGAACTGTTTTAGGCTACTTACAATTATCGGGTTCTTCAACATAGCGACAAAAATCAGTTGAATGCTATTAATCCATGTGACAAAGATTGCCTTGTTTTTTACAGGTGTCATTAGCAAGGTCTTATTCTTAACTAGCCCCACCCCTGCTAGAATTAATCAGCTGAAGTTTTTAAATTCATCTTCTAGCTTTTAACATCTTGTAACCTTAATCCCATCAATATCTATAATTTAGTTCTCAATTTTAGCATCTGGCAGAGTTTAATTGATTTACAAAAGAATCTAACATTGATTTAATTGGCCAAGAAAAAGGGGCGGGACTGGTTAACTCGCTACAATTCTTTTATGTGAGATCGAATTTCATTAATTTTTGGTCAAATTTGACAAACACATCACTTTCAATTAGCATCGAAAGAGTCAAACTTGAACCGCGAAACGTTTTCATGGTCAAAATATTGACGCAGTTACATTGAACTGGACGTAGACTCGTAGTTACATTTAATTGTTTTTAACGGAAAAAATTTTTTGTGTTTAATTTGTATTTTTAATTTTTGATAAAATGTTGACTAAATTAGTTTAACAAATTATATAGACCAAACAAGATTTATAAACAAATGAACTAAATTCCCCAATCCGTATAAGGGATATACGCGAAACGTAAAATTGAGATCTAAATTATATATATCTCCAAGATCAATTCACCCCTCCCCCCATCTACTTTATATAATGATTTTATTAAATACCCATATTACAAGTATAATAAATCGTTAGAAGACATCGGTTAATTATTATAATTGAACATTTGATATAAAACGTTTAATAATAAACGTTTAATATTTTAATAGTGACAGTTACTTTTCGCCTCTTTTCCTTTGTTAATATTTCAGTTGAATTCTTCAAATAGTTATTATGTTAATCAACAATTTAATAGTATGAAGATATTTTGTTATTATTGATGTGAAAGTTGAAGTTATTTTTCTGATAATGAATCATTTTAGAGAAACCAAGGATTAAATAAATCAATAAAATAGTGGACAAGTAGAGCTCTGGCTACGTCAATTTTTAGTAGTCAATGTATTAATCACATAACACTTAGTAGTAAGCCTAATATTGTAATAGTTCCCAGGGGCGCGAGCACTAATAGATGAACCCCCCCCCCACACGTTGTTGAAATTCTTACTACTGATAATAGTTTTATATTATATTCATAATTGTGTAATTATATCAAGATAATTAATGTTGTTACTTTTATAACCTGAATGGGAGAGGGGAAGGGAACCAGGGGAGAAGAAAACTTTCGGGATGGCGGATCATGCAGGGGGCAGCCTAATCTAAGAATGGAGGGGGGGGGGGATGTCCGAGCCGGTTATTATTTGTTACATCTATCAACATATGATCTTAATAAAGAAACTAAATTATTTGTTAACTGAATTCACCATAAGAAGAAGTTTAGACTCAATGGATATACGAAACAGTTACATACATACGTGAGACACTTTAGAAGCGTACTGCAGTCACAACAACAGAGACAAATCATTCTATAAGTTGATCAGAGCGCTGTGTTTGTATTAAAGCGTATAGAGGTCTAATGAAATTAGCTTTGAAGGAATTCATTTAGAAGGCAAATAGAAATAGTATCAGTCACACGGGTATCAAGTCTCATCTAGGCCTAGTTGTGAGAAGTGTGCGAGTACGCGCGCGTGTGTGTGCGCGCATGTGCGCGTGTGTGGGTGTGTGCGTGTTTTCGTGCGCGTGTGTGTATGATGTGTGTGTGTGTGTGTGTGTGTGTGTGTGTGTGGGGGGGGGGAGTTTGTGACTTGAGGATGGAGATTCAATTTTTTCCTATTGAACAAATCCTTCAAATTTCATTCACAAGTTTATAACAACAATCACGAATGACAAAAATGTTCTATACAATTTCTGACAAAAAGTATTAAGCCAGGGACGATTAAAATTTTAGTCATTTTATAATCATAAAGGCCAAGCCTCACATTTACCGTATGTTAGAGTGAGTTAGTATTCTCTTTAATCCAATTAATCCTAAGTTCTATAATACAAGCGATGCTTCGCTACGATTATTTTCAGTTGAATACATCAAATAGTTATTAAGTTAATCAAGCGTGTATTAGCCGGAAGGTATTTTATTGCTATTTGCTGTGAAAGTTGAAGTTACTTTTCTGATAATGAATAATTTCGGAGAAACCAAAGGATTGAATAAATGAAATAAAATAGTATACAAGTAGAGGCTACGTCAATTTCACAAAATGCACAAGATGCTTAACGCAGAATCAATAAAGAACAATGAATACATAAGACCTAATACTTAAGCCTATACCTACAGGACTAACGCGCAGTCACGTAGGCCTATACTAGGCTTTTTATTTATTAATTCGTATACTGTATCTGGTCACAAGAATCAGATTACCTGACAAGCGAGTTTAAATTACTTGGCAATTGGAAACACAAGTTCGAGGCGCACATTAAGATGAGTAGAGTATGGCCTGACTTGTGCTCATAAAATGTTTGCAATGAAACTAGACTTGAAATAATTCACTGGGGTTGAGAGACAAGTTAGCAGGTTCATTAAAGACACTCGGTCATTTAAAGCGAAAATGGCCAAAGTCCCGACTTAGTGGAAAAAGATTATAACATCATCATTAGACAATGTGTTTAATGATTAAAATGGTCTACCAGCAAAACCTGCCGGTAAGTTTTACACAAAAGTGGAGAAAGTTTATAATTTTATTAACGTTCTATAAGTACTAGGTATCCTAAGTATAACCTAGGTATATCCTAGGCTAAAAGTCCTATTATACTAGGTATATCCTAGGCTAAAAGTCCTACTATACTAGGTATATCCTAGGCTAAAAGTCCTATTATACTAGGTATATCCTAGGCTAAAAGTCCTATTATACTAGGTATATCCTAGGCTAAAAGTCCTATTATACTAGGTATTCAAATACATGAAATATTTTTTTACGCAAATATATTTATGAATTATAACCTGAATATCCAATATCAATTCAATAGCCGCTTTCATGAAATATTTAAATTTGACTATAAAATGATTTTAACCTTTTTTGTCAAAAACGTGTGATCGAATTGTATAAGTATACACAAATGATTTAATAGATGTCTTTCAGTAGCTAAAAATCTTACACCATGTAAATTTGTTATAATATGCTTGATATTTGTATCGTTTTATTTGTATTGTTTAGCGGGTTTCCATTCAATCGCAAGATGGAACGCAATGTAAGACATGTAACAGAAATGAATGCAACATATCATACTAACTGCTACCTGAAGTTCTCTGTTCAGTTTGACTTCAAGTCTCAATCGACCATTTTCCAGCATTGAGTGTAAGTACATGGATGACGTGTGACTGGCAAGAAAGATCAGATGATTGTTGACTTGACTTGTCTTGAATCTCAGAGAAATGTCGAGTCCATTGTGTGCAGAGATGCCAAGACCTTCCAGTAAGACATGGAAGGTTTGTGTGCCATCAAATCTCAGTGTCTTGGCCTCTACAAACAGTCAAGATTACAAATAAACACTTGATGTATAAGTTTCAAATCAATCTCCCAAATCGATTCGCCATTTCCCCTTGTCATTTCCGATCCGTACCATTTTTCGATCACAACTTACATAATGTTCATAGGGAATATAATATTATGGAGTTATAGATTTTTTAGGAAGTAAAATTATGTCATAAAATTAATCCGAGTAGGGTAAAATGCTAAAAACTGTAATGAAAGACACGTAAATTAAAATTTAGTGCCAGTTATACAGAGCTGCTTAGTTACGCTTTCTTTAATGATCAATAAGGTTCGTTGTGATTAGCAATTGGCCAGTGCTAGATGATTAAATTATAACACGATCCTGTAATATCTCTTGCAAATACTATGTCGAATAAAATGGAAAAAAACAAACTTAGTTCTATTCAAATACAAGATGTTCACATTTTTAAATTATCGTTTTGTTGGTTTAATTGAATTACATTATTTACATTCTTATTTATATCTTGTTACAGTGAAAAAATCAATTTTTAAAATGATATTTCATCAGACTACAAAACACCGTGCTTGGTCTTGCATGGATGTATGTAATTGATAAATGAAGACTCCCACGCGCCATACCCAAAAGTGAATATTAATATAATAATGTATATCACGCTATCAATGATAATCAAAATGACATAATAAGTTTAAAGCAATTCCTACTTTCACTACACGTAGACCCCCTGTATCCAGTCAACTGACAATCACAACTAAATCTCACCCACCCCTCGCTACAGCGCCCCCCACGTGCACAAGGATGAGTCCCGCATTGGACTTGGGGCCCCTCGCACCAGGGTCTCACCCCCTCAGCCTCCTGTGTATTGACAAGGTCAATGATGTCAACTCTCTTGCCATCAAGCAGCGTGTCAGCGATGCAGCCTATGTAGCCTGACCTTGAGAACTGACGGGGCGCGTGGCCAAGGTCAAAGGGCCCTAGACTGCCGAGGTAGAACTCTACTTGGGCGAAGTGAGAGAGGCTGATTGAGAGGTAGGAGGTGTGTTGGTCGAGAGAGAAAGTGAGAGTAGAAGTGTTGAGGGAGAGAGAGAGGAGGTGGAAGAGGCCGTCAGTGATCGGCTGTTTACTGGGCTGGAGTCTGAACGTCTGATGATCGATGCTGATAACCAGACATAAGATATCTAGGAAATATATGCAAATAAATATTGAATTATATTCAAAATTTCACTTAGTTTATTATTTAAAATAATAAATTATTATTTATTATTTAAAATTGAACTTAGTTACAAGCTACTATGCACTAGTCAAACAAAATAATTTCGACACATTTAAGAGATAAAGTATAGTAAAGCTGAATTTTACATTAGGCTAGTCATATAACTAAACAAATTATACTGATAACCAAAATTTGACACAGATAAAATAAAAATTATGATAGGAAACAGAAGCAAATAAATAAAAACGATCCCACAAACCATTGACTATTTGAATAGCCACGAAAGGTTGAGCACCATTGCCAGTAGGTCTGTAGCCAAAGAGAATCAAGCCATTCTTCTCAATGGTCCTGATCTTCAGTTCCAGAGAGTTGTCTCCAGTCATCACCCAAGTGGGCAGCTTAAGGAAGGACTCCTCAGTCAGGAAGGTGACTGGCAAGACAGTGTTGACGCTCTCACAGATGTTGAAGGACGTCTTTCCCACTGACTGAACCAAGGAAGAGTTGCCAGACTGAGAGAGTTCTAGAATGTTCATAAAGATCCCATCGGCTATGTGGATGATCTAAAAGTGGGAGAATATGTCGCATATATAAAGATTAACTTCACTTTAAAATAAATAATATAACATATACATATTTATTATTTATTTAATATTTTATTTATCTTTATTTATTTAAAATTGACCAAAGAAATATACAAAACAATTATATCACGAAGCGACTAAATCATCATTGTTTTTTGTGATTGCAACCGATTTATTGCATGTACATGGTGTCATCTAGCGATTGAAATGAAAACAAGTCCAGGTATCAATGTTTAACGAGGCTCATCATTTTAAACGAAACAGTAAATTGATACACTGCGTTTACAAAGGTCTGTCAGCTATATAAAGTCCCACTAACTCTCAAAGTACATGATTTATAGAAAAAAGCAAAACATTATTAACAACATCAAGACACATTGTCAGAGTTTAGAACAAATCTAAAACTCGAAGTCCTAAAAAACCAAACGGCTTCCCTCTGATCGCATTGAAAGATATTTGTTTGAGAAACTCAAACTTTTATTTAACAAACAAGAAACTCCAGCAATTTAAAATCCAAACACTGAATATAACAATATAGTTGTGTACATTGTATAGTTGTGTAGCTGTGTACCTTGTGTACATGCCTGTACACAAGGGAATATCAAGGGAGGAGAATATAGGGTGAAAGAGTTGGTATAAGGTGGCGGAATAATTATTTCCTTCAAAATAAAAAGAATCCTGAATAAAAATCTATTATAACACCATAAAAAGAATAATAGCCACCTCCCTTTGAGCGATTATATTTAAAAGATCAAATATTCACAAAGCTTAAAGTTTTAGGTTTTTAATAAATTTTTAAGATCAATGAGGATTGGCATATTGCCTAAATGTAGCGAATATTTAGAAGAATTTATTATAAAATCATGCAATGAAATAATATAATAATTTTCATATCACGTTGCACCACTTATCAATAATATTTACTGAAAGAAATGCTCTATTGGGAACCTCTATGAACGCTCTCTAGTAAATACAATCGCTTTTCTCTATCTCTGGGATTAAATTCGGTTCCTGGTTAGGAACCTGTGGGAATAGCTTCAAAATTTCAACCTTGAGTATCGCAAAGAAAGATATATGACTGTTTATTGTATAGAATTTATGTATATGTTATCATTTGCTGAACGCTTTAATATATAAAAAAGCCTAATTTATTTGTAAGTATCAACTAATTGGATAGGGTAACTTTGGTCATTAAGAACACTTTATTTTTGGAACTGATGATCAGTTTTTGACTTTGTCGAATTTTAGTTATTCCCTGATAATTTGCGCACCTTTTATTTACCTCTCATAATTTTTATAATAATAATATTCACAAGGTGCATAAACTAAAATCATAACTTAATCATAAGGCCGTTAAATTAGTACCAATTGATGTCTTACTGTGTCTTTGATGTAATGTAAATGACTTGATGTACTACAACTGTACTTTGAATAAATTAATAAATGCTAACAGACAATCATAGCTGATCGTAGTCTCTCCGTATATGCAGTGAGAATAAAATGATGAAGCTGAATACTAATGTCATTTTCAGTCCCACATATTTTGAATTTAATTTGAAGAAAATGATTAAATGTTAATTTAATTTACTCAATATTTTAATTTTGATTTATTTTAAGTTTGGTAATTTATTCAATTTATTGTAATTGAATTTTTTTATGAAATGTTGCGGTATATATGGATGCTTGAGACCCTCTAATCTGCTTGAGACCCTCTAATCTGCTTGAGACCCTCTAATCTGCTTGAGACCCTCTAATCTGCTTGAGATCCTCTAATCTGCTTGAGACCCTCTAATCTGCTTGAGACCCTCTAATCTGCTTCAGACCCTCTAATCTGCTTCAGACCCTCTAATCTGCTTCAGACCCTCTAATCTGCTTCAGACCCTCGAATCTGCTTCAGACCCTCGAATCTGCTTCAGACCCTCTAATCTGCTTCAGACCCTCTAATCTGCTGTCTTTCTTAAGTGTCGATAGGAAGCTTACCTTTTTAAAACAACCTCTGAAATAATCGACCGTCCTAGACTCAGAGTCCGAGATGATTGACTTGGGATTAGCTCCAACAAACATGTCACTTGTAGAGAGTTGGAAGAAATCACCCACCACTGTACCAGCTCTTTGCGTTTGATTATCTACACGAATGTGAACCTAAAATCAAAATAATGTAGTATGAAAATATGCAAGAGAGTTCATGAGTTAAAATAAAATATGAACAATTTCATTTCTGAAATTATTCATATTTAAATTACTAAATTACTTTCAATACTATTCCATTATCTAGTTAGAAGGGCAATGATCCTATAGCAAGAAATTATTAATTAAATTTTATTACTATATTTCATACAAAATTATTACATAGAAATTTCATTTTGCTTTAAAAATATTCAGAATGCGAAGCATTGAATCTTTTTCAGTTGGCAACATTAACTGAGAAGATAAATTCTAACAATATACAATGAACCAATAATGCATCGACTAGCTTCTCAAATTGATTCCTAATAATATTTCACGTCAGTTCAACCACGAGGGTCGCAATGTCAATGCTATGTCGGGGACGCGACTTTGTGAGGAGAGGGGTCACGGAGTGAGATATAGACGTGATGTTGTCGAATAAATGTTAACAAGTCAATTGATGCAACTTAGACTCAATCAATTCCACATTTGGGGGTCGTATGGTAAAAGCGGAGGTCATCCTGTCGTTTGGTCACTTAATGATACAGTACAATGTCACTGAAACATTTCATTATTTTTCAACACATTAACACGTTCTTCGATCTTAGTGTACATAATGTAAGAACGTCGCGCGATGACTCAATTCAAATGTATATAGGTTACATACATAATCACTATGTACTGATCAAAATCAAACTGTTTGGGCAATGTCTATAATGAAATTCTAACCTATGAGTAATAAATAATAGATAACAACTAATAAGTCCATACTGCTATTATAGTGCCTTTGTATTGATCAAATTGATGATTAAATAAATTCTCAGATAATTTAGTATAAGTGGACAAAGTTAAAATAATCACTGGTATATAGCTTTTTTGCAGCACTTCACTAAACGTTTAACAGTTTTGATATTTACAGTTATGATATTAAATATAGTGTGAAATCAAAGAAACACAGAGATTTTGTACAGTATATTTCATTAAGTTTACTTATGTACTTTTTCCAGTGGTAGAACATGACTTGATTGAGTAATGCAATTGAAATTAAAAGAAATATCAGGATGTCTCTGTATCAGTCTATGAATCATTGAAAGAGAGCGTAGAGTGCAAAGTTCAGAAGTCATAATAATCTATCAAAAGTCAATCACTGGCAAAACTGATTCTATACAATATGATACAGGAGGCTGCATGGGGGAGAATAAAAATCGAATCACATGAGAATATCTGTTTCGAGACTAAAGTTTCACTCAATGATTAGGCCTATTTATATCTAACACAGGGCCGGCCTTAGGCACAGGCAAAGCAGGAAGTTGCCTAGGGCGCCACAGTTTAGGGGGCGGCATTTTCACAAAAAATGTGTTTTCTCTTTTTGTCACTTTATTAGTCTTTATTTCAATTACAATTAAAACTGTCCAGACTTACACGTCCTTCTTACTGGCGGCGACAGTTGTGGCGTGGATAGACATGAATTATGCGATGAATGTCTTGCATGTTGCCTGAGAAAAAAACGCCTTTGCAAGTTCTTCTCTTTTTAAAATCAACTTGATGTTTGAAACTTTTTCCAAATGCGGTTATTGCATTCCGAATTTTGTTAACTATTCCAGTCAGTGTGGCAAATGGCGAAACCTTTTTTAAAGTTGATTAATAAAAACGTCTATGACACAAGAGATAGGCTACTTACAGTTCTAGCCATGCTGACTATTAAGAAAGATGTAGCCCAAATATTAGATTACGGCGATATTATTTGTAATTTTGCAAGTAACAAAGCAAGAAAAGTATTTTTAAAGTGAAAACAGACTTCAAAAAGAGATGAAACGGTTTTTAAACCGTCTTACGGTTAACAATATTCCAGATTTTAAAAAGACTAGAAAAAGAAGTATTTCTGAATACTTCAATAAATAAAAAATAATAATATTGCTTTTTGCTCGATAATTCGAAACGTTTTTACCATTCTCAGAACTCTGAAGGGTTTAGTTTACTAATTAAAATAATAATTATTATTAATTTAGTTAGCGTAAGGTTCTGGTGGTTCATCATTGGATTATGACGGGTAGAGTGGGGTCAGAGTATCAGAGGGCGCCAAAATGTATACTTTGCCTAGAGCGCTATTTTGGCAAGGGCCGGCCCTGATCTAACACAAATGAAACTCTAAGCAAAAAATGATCCAAGTGACATAGGAGCAAATGATAAAATGCATTAAATGCGAACAATTATTATACAATACGAAAACATGCTGTAACGTCCATATTAAAGGATAGTTTATTGATATAGTGGTATTATTTATTTTTAGTTTCTTTCTTGTTTGTTTATACTGATGCTTCTACACTTTGTATATAAAATAAAAATAAAATATAAAACGATGGATTTAGACATTCTTATTATCTCATGCAGAATAAATTTACAAAAAGAAATATGGGCATATTATAAAATTTATTTCACAGACAACGAAACATTTTTGTCAAATATTATCTATTCAGAATTAATTGTTGAGAATTTCGAGAGGGGATGGGTGGTCATTTGTCACAGCGTCTGATCCATCGCCTTCAATGCGGCCTCGCTAGAGTCTCTACTGTTGGCTGGTAGTCGAGCATGTTGCTTGTAATTAGTTGCAGCGCTGCATCGAGTCACTGTGAATATCAATATCAGCCGCTCTTTGGCATATTATGACCAATAACTGATACACGATATTTATTGAGTACATTAAAAACAGTAGTCTCCATCCCTCACACTTGGTGAGAGGGGGGGGGGGGATATCTTCTTTTGGGGACGCATTGATCAGCTGTGGAAAATTCTGACATGTATATTTTCTACAGATGTGTCAAAAAGTAAAGTTAAAAAATTGCTGTTAAAATCTGGGAAATACATAGGTGGAGCAGATTTTGTATTTCAAACTGTGCTCCACTACTTCACTTCTGAAATTTTGCTAAGGAATCAGATGCAGATCCTGGTAGATGCTGATAATTCAGTCATAAACAAATAAAAAAATGTAAAGTTTAGAGTCAAATATATGGCGGATAGATGTTGGCTGGATTGTCCCTTTAGAAAGTCTTATGTAATCTCTTCTGTCGCATCTCAATCCATACATCTAATGGCCTTGAGTTTTCGTCAAATACATATTATATCATCAAATATTATCAGATGTAAAAAATTATTTTCTTGCGAGATTTTTTACGCTGAATTCATTCTGATTGGTTCTTAATTGAAGCATAAACTGTCAGCCAATAGCGTTCAACGTATGTAATCATATCAGCAACCAATCAAAGAAATTATTACTCGCTCGCTTCGTTTAAAATCGAATAAATTTCTCGTTAACAATAAAATGAGAAAAATTTACGAAGCAATTTAATTTTAGTAAATATTTATTACTTTTCATTGCTTCACAGAAATGTAGACTGAACATCGTCGATGATGATGTGTGTATGTGGTATTTTGAGGAAGTTGTACTGAGTCAGGATATCAAGTTTTATAAATTTATTAAGTCTTGCAGAAGCCAAAACTGATAAAAAATGTTTATAGAATAAATAGAGCTTTACATTCATGGCATGAAATATTCAGCCTTAAGGGAGAGGGTTATGGGGGTGTTAGTAGTTTATAAAAATTCTCGTGGATCACGATTAAATAAATTGTCATAAATCGAAGAGCCGTTCTATCTAATTTAGAATATAAAATCATCATAAGACATTGTCACCGTACATGACGATTATCTTAACTTGGTCAAGCAATATAAAAGTTGTCTCGATTTACTTGACTTCTATCGATGTTGTGATGATCTCGGGACAAGTATTTAAACGTTTAGTTTTAACTTTTAAGTCATTTAAGCATATGATACTTAGAGTATATATAACATGTAGACCTTACCATCCATATTTTTGGTTTGGCAATAGTGGTTGTAATCAGGTTTGTCTCTTTTATATAAAATATCTAATTCCAAAGAAATCTTTCAAAGTTCTTAAATGACTCGAGAAAATCAACTAAATTTAAAATTTTCAGGATCTTATAAGTACAGAAATCGTCAGAAAGCATTCTATATGTAGGATATCTGAAGCGCACTCCATCCCCCCACCCACGCCCCCCCCCCTACGCTGCATGAATCGAACTAGTAACAATCATTTGTAGCAGTACAAATTGGTCGACAAAACACATTTCTTCCATTTCCCTCACGCTCGCTCTTCGTTCAGTGAGTCGGGATTAACAAACTTAAGGATCAATACGAAGAGTCGCAGAGACGAAGAGACTCGTTTGTTGGAAGAAAGGGGGAGGCTGCAAATTTGAGTCAAAAAAGAAAGAAATATATGCGAACAAATTATTTTTCATGGCATGTTTGGCCAAAAGTACAAACCAATTAAAGAGATAACATTTTCATCAATATACTTTTATTTTAAAATATATTGCTGGTAAGATTGTTTTACAAAGTTGTTTAATCATATAAGAAATCAATGGTGATGGTTTTAATTTTATATGAATGTAGTTAAATCTTCACATGCAGGGATTACAATTATATGGCACGTTAACCTGATTTTCGATAAGGTATTAAACTCCTAATTAAATATTATGAGAATGAAGACAAGACACTACCATTAAGAGCAAGTTGAAATAAGTTGAAATAATTCTAGTCAAACTTAATTTTAAATTCTCTCAATCATCGAAATCTTAGGGTTTCCACAAACCTCTCCCCAGCCTCTAGCAATCTTAACTACTTAGACTGCAGTGATCAGTGCAGGCTGCCCGCCCACCAATGTTTAGCTAAATTGCTTAAAGGCGGTCGACTAACCGACAGAAGGCAACTCTCGACCTGTCACAAATGTGACTAGACTGACAGTCGCTTCTGATTAGGTCTCGCTCAAAGTACTGACCAATTTTAAGTCATTTCAGACGACCAAACTGACTTTATGCAGACTCAAAAAGCATCATAGTTTCACTATTACTTGTATTCTATTCGTTGCAAACAAATATTTAAATGAAACTGTCTATACTATAAAGTTGATGTTATTATGTGATTGTCTGCACTTCTTATTTATATTTTATTCACTGATTTATTGATATACTGATGGCAGACTGAGATCGTGAATGTAGTGAATTCGCGACTAAGTGACTGATTCAACAACTGACTGACTGATCGACTTCTCAACAAATATCTTTGTAGTGACCGACTGATAAGCTGGCTGACTTAACGACGGACTGATTGCTTTATTAATGGACTGAGAGAGAGAGAGAGAGAAAGCGAGAGAGAGAGGTGCTAGTCACTCATTTATGAAGATAATTTTCAAGTATAAATTATTTAAGTAACCTGCTACTACATTGTCTTAATCAGTCTCTGCAACAGTCGGTGTTTGCTGGGAAAACGTTTATGATTAGACTGATTCCAATCCATTGCTTTAAATTTCCATCTTAGTTTATTCAGTGTGAATTTTAACAACGTATCTGCTACTGTGCAATGTCATACAATGTATAAATAGATCATTCAATACATAACCTGGCTATCATCAGGTCATGTATTGAAGTTACTATTTATAACTTCAGACAATGTGACAATATTAATTTTTTTCTGAATAAAGAAATTTGAACCAATTAAGTTAAAATAAATATTGTGCAATACAAAACATGATTAAGAAAGATTAAAATGAAATACGGAATCTTATTTACCTGCATCATATTATTGGTTTGCAAGAATTATTGAGAATGAAAAGTAACAATAACTAGAAAAGTGCAGGATAACGACTAACAATAATATATTATTCCGGAATGAACTAGTTGAACTTATTCCCTTATAATTAAACGTAATTTCTGTATTGCTTAAAACGCATATGCTGAAAAATCATGAAAATAAAATAACCTTAATTTAAAAACAGTTATAATATAAAACTTAAAGTCAACTTACATGGCTGATGCCTCTCTGTGCCACGAGCTACAATAACAAAATTATCTCACAGCAAAATCTTTAAAAACAGAAGTACATACACCAGGTGTGCAAAAAGGACAACAAACATGCAACGCAACAAAAAGCAGAAAATGTTTTCTTGGCCATATACTCTATAGAATTAAACTCTCTGGTCTATAGCGTGTAGGAAGATATTATGCCGAAAAAAGCCATAATCAATTCATATGACAAGATTTACTTAATAAATCATTAATAAAGCCATTAAAAAAACCTACATGTGTGGATACTTTAAAATTCTTAGATTTGATTGATTGGCCGAAGTATTAGCAAACAGTCCGTAGAGGGTACTTTTTTGACCCACCCTGTATATACAGGAGGAGCAAAAAATAACCCCTTAGCGCTTTTGCGATAACTAAGCCAAACGTTTAAAAAAAGCTCCAAAATTTGTCACTCAGTAAAGGAGGAAATTTGCATCTGACAATCAAATTTCACTTTGATATTTCAATGCATTCAAAAGTTATGAAGTTTCTACGAAAAAACGAAAAGTTGAAATTTAACGAAGCTAGTATTTTAGAGATTATGAAATTTTATCAATTATTTTATTAAAATGAGTAAATGGTCTTCAAATATTTTTTTGAATATTAACCCTTCCGGCTACTAGAAAACTAGGGAAATTCCCCCAAACGACTACGTGTTTGGGAAAGTCACGATAGAATGAAAACTGATGTGCAGGATTTTTGCAATGATTTTCATTAGGCGCACATCAGAACAGACAAATGCTATTTTTCTTGTCTTCTTTATTTACAGATACGATGCTAATAGATTGACTCCTTTTTTGAAAAAAAATCAGCTAATTGTGTCACACAAATTCATCAAATTCCATCGAAACTGCGCCAATGTAAAGCTTGGTTAAATTTTAAGTTTTTTTTTATAACTTTTGATCGCATAGAGAAATCGAAGCTATATTTGGTAGTTAGATGTCGAATTGCCTTCTCTTGAAATAATTCTTTTTATCTTAGTGTTCTTCACTTAAATAATTTTTTCGGCTCATAAAAATCATATAAGTCTATTTTTAATATTATAAAAACTTCCTTTGATCAAAGCGATCGCAGAAAAAAAACTTAAAAAAACTTAAAAAATCTCGGGATAGGATCATTTAGGAGGTAGTAAGACGATTGAAATAATAACAATTGTTTCATTTTAATAGATGTCTGAGCCTATTGTCTCAAGAGAAATGGCCTATTCAAAAATTGCATTAAAGAAATTAAATCATTGCAAAGTCACATAAATGCAGAACACTGTCAAAAGTCACTGAATTGAAAGATTGTTTGATGGATGACTCATGGAGCAACACCTTTCAATACCACGGGGAAATAACAACAGTGTTAATTTAACACTGTTGATGTTCTGATAACAATTGATAGAGAAATATCCAACATGATATGATTAGTATAATCAAATGCAACAATAAAATAATTAGGAAATACGTAAAAGCGATTTTTAAATAATAAAGTAAAATATTATTGGTTTGAAATTGAGATTTAACGACTTTACGATGTTAAATAGACCAAAGTTTGAAAAGATTGACTGCATACCTCGCGTGCCGAGCGCGTCACAGTAACGTGATGCCATTGGTTGTCATTTAGGCGTAAACGTTCTTGTTTGGAGTTCTTTACTTGAGTCTCAAATGTTCCCCAACCTATAAGTACCTTAACTAAAAGAACACCCTCTGATAGAGAGACTGCCATTGAATCATCATCGTGACCTGCAAGACAAAGATTAACAGTGACAAAATTAAGTCTGTCACTGTTACATTTTTACATCAGCCTTATTCTGATAGAAATATATTCTTTCTTCAGATTCATTGAATTGAATATGCTATGATCGGGGAACTAGGTAAATTTTCGTGAATTATTTTAAAAAATGAAGAGAACATGTGTGTCGCATTTTTTATGTAACCCGTCTTCAAGTTCTGAAGTTAATTAGTCCATCAGTCAGTCACTCAACTAATGCGTTGATTTATTGAATGTTAATTGCTGTATGTGCGTAGTATTATATGATATTGATTGGGTGATGATTGTAAAGGTGATTGATTGACGAAATTATTGATTATCTCAATGAATGATTGCTAGTTCATCTCAGCTGATTATCATAAAGCAAAATATAGCGAGACAAATTTTGGGCCTACCCTTGTTTCCTTTGGCTGCAGTTTTTCATTTCCTAACTCAAAAGACTCAAATGTAAATACCCAGGGGGCTGGGAGAGAGGGAGAGAGAGAGAAAAAAAGAGAGAGAACAAAATAGAAAGATATAGACAGAGAAAGAGAAATAAGAGAAGTCAAAGTAATGAAGGATAAAAAGAAGAAGGTAAGAATAAAAGAAATACGAAGAAAAAAGACGAATGAAAGAAATATCGCTGTGTTTAGTAAAATGTATTTAGCAAATTAATAGCAATCTTGATTGCTACTAATATTCTCGGATTGGAATTTAGATACTAAAGCAAGAATAGTTAACAATGAGCGATAACAAGAAAATGTAATTGTAACAGACAATGGAAGCTGATGACAAAATGACGGCCGCTTCAAAATGGCGGTGAGTTAAGAACGTGTTAGATATCAATTCATTCTTTCAAACATTCATTTTGAGACGTCAAGGTTAGCATTCGTCCGAGCCAACAGGAAACTTTAGTATATCAACTTTCAGACATTTTTTAAATATCCTAAAATTAAACAATCTCTACATGCCTATTAAGATTTTGCGACGCTTTAATGATTTTAATTTATCTAGAGAATAAAGAAAACATTTATTTCTGAATAAGGACACTTGTGTTCAGAAGAGCTGCATGCTGTGTAGTTACAATTTTTTTTACAAATATTCAAATACTGTCAGATCTCTGATATGATATCAATTCAACTGAGTGGCCGATTTGTTCCCCAGTCATCTTGTTCATTCCTGCTTTATGTTAAAATGAACTAAGAAAATGTCAATTCAATTGAAAAAGGAAAAATGCACTGAATTATTTAGCATTATGGTAAAACCTCTAAAACTGTAAATTCTTCTATTCACATGATATCTTTCTTAAAGCTCAATATTACAAACAATACGTATACGATGAATGGAATGAACTTATAGTGTAAAGCATAGGACGTACTAATTACTGATCTTTTGTCAGAAAGAGTCTGCAACGAGATCTCGTGTTCTAACAAGCCCCGCCCCTTGATCTCACGTGATCAATGTAAATAGCGATTAAAATTATTTAATAAATAATAATTAAACAAGAATAATTCAAGTAGGTATCGAAGTGTTTCGATTTAGATTAGAATTACGGTAAGAGTTTAAGGGTAAGATAGTGAGATGAGATTATGAAACTAAAAATACCAATTTCTTAATGGGCGGGTCTAATTAAAAACGCTGCCTCGCTACATATACTTGTCAATTTATCGCGCGACGATAAGCGATTGCGACGATTAAACAATGGCGATTAAATGGACAGAATTAGAGACACAAAGAAATGGCAGTAAAGCGATTAACGTTAAGAATTAAGAACTTTAATTGTAGTATATCACTGCAGTGCAATGGAAGCATTTGTTTCTGATATTCTATATAACTGTAATTGTATAGTGTATCGATATTAATAAGTCACATAAAGCATTTTGTATCATAAAATATATTTGCATATGACTTAGTCAGGACAAGTTTTAAGTGACGATCGATGGAGACAAGGATATTTTCAATAGGGGAATTTTTCCTCCCTCTCCAGAATTAGAGTTTATGCTTCAGACATGAAAAACTACTTGGGGCCCAATATTCTACCCGATAATACTTTTCATAAGTTTTCAAAATTGATCTAAATAGCCGAGTCAGCTAATTGGTTCTAAGGGACCAATTATGTTCCCTGCCCCATGGATATGCCACTGGTGAGGGAACACAAGAATTGGCCCCTTAAAAAACGCTGCTGACTCTTAATCCATTAATTAATAGATTTAGCACAAGTGATCCCGTCAGTTCACCCAAAATTTATACCTTTCACTTTGAATTGGAGGTTTAGTTGTAGCATTAAATTAACTGTTCCGAAGTTTCGGGAAAGTTATGATTTAACCTCATATTACACTGTGTGAAAGGAAATCAGCCAACTCTAAATGGAAAGCAATCATCTCAGCGCTTCTTCAAATCATGGATACAGTGTTAACAGTAGGACTCAGTTTTATAGGGTAGCATCTCATTTAAAATAGGACATATCACATATGAAATATGACATTGAATACAATATTCATTTTATCTAAATTACCAAGAAATTAAATATTACGATTGCCTTGTCATCCACTGGAACCACAGTAAAAGATATATATGAGTTTAAATGAATTAATGGTATAACAGATCATGCAGTGTAGGTTAAGTGTTCCCTCTGATAAGGCATTGTGTTATGTTATTGTGTTATGCCATATCAGACTACAGTCTCGGACTACTTGCCATCACCGAAACATTTGTATATGAAGATTCCCCGGACGTATATAAACGAGATGCGGCTCCTGACGGCTACTCTATTGTCCACCAACATCGTCATCCTCAGCTGGGTATTACCTCTTCCAGAGGGGATGGTATCGCCCACATCTACCGTGATGACATCAAAGTGAAAACGCAAAATGTGGATCCAGCAAGACATAGCCTCACATTAGCCATTATATATCGTCCGCCGAACAATAGTATATCAGAGTTTGCGACGGAAGTGGCCGATCTACTGGATATCGGTGAACTCGGCGAACGTTTCTTTATTTGCGAGGATCTAAACTGTCCTGGTCCTGCCAATACTCGTGAGCTCGTGAATGAAGAACTAATGAATCTGATTGAGGAGCACAGTTTAACGCAGCATGTACGCAGTGCTACATGCCGTACTGGTAACATCCTCGATCACATACTGACACCAGATCACATGAGCACTATTAAGAACACCAGAGTGATCGACATCGGTTTGTCCGATCACAATTTAGTTACCCGTGAGCTAACTGAAACGATTCCTCGAACACCCACAATAACACTGATGTTCAAAAGCTGGAAACGCTTAAATCTGGACATTTTCAGACAACGCGTTCGTTCATCGTCACTCTATCTTAATCCGGGAACCACAGCTGATTCATTTACAAATCAGTTGAAGACAGACATTACCAGAATATTGGATGACTTGATACCGCTAGACAGAATCACCAGAAGAAGCGGTAAATTAAGCAATCACTGGTTGTCGGAGGAGGCTGGAGTGGCAAAGAAAAGACGGCGACAACTCGAACGACAATGGAAGGCAACAGGATACGAGAGTATACGGGTCGTCTACCGACAGGCATGCAAGGTTGTGAATAGGCTGATAAATGAGTCACGCAGATCATTCTACACGGAGCGTGTAACAGAATCAAGTCGTGATCCAAAATAGCTATTGCGAGTCGTTAAAGGTATCCTACACACCAATCGTTCGAGTTCAACCACTCAGCAGGGAATGAGTTCTAAGTTTGCGTCCTTCCTTTCATCGAAGATCGAAAAGACAAAGGCGTCAGCGGCGGAATG
>JAQIXG010001748.1:0-20372 GCA_034700105.1 Oconnorella tubifera | reverse complement strand
CACATCAGCACAGTGTGACTGTTTAGTGATAGAAGCTGTGAAATTAAATGAATGAAAATTGTGATATAAACTATAAAGATAAATTATAATTGTTGTAGAGGGGAAATGACAAATTTTGGGTTTAATATCGAACATAGTTGCAAAGTTTAGTCTTTAATTATATTATAATTAAGTTAATTATATATTATAATTAAGTTATAATTAAGTTAAGTCGTTAATTGTATAATTATTACGTTTTGATTGAATTTAGAAGTGAACGAGTGATACGTATGTTTATTTATCTGTTTGATATTGATATTTGATGTTTGTTTTTATATCTCAGTTTTTTCTATGCAAAGTTTTTTCATTGTACTATCATGGAGCATGTCTATGATATTTTTCTATTTTTCTATAGATATCAGTCTCTCTATTCAAAGCTTTTTCTCTATAATATTATAAAGCACTTTGTCTATGATACTTTTCTTAGATATCAGTCTTTTCTTCAAAGTTTTCTCGTTATAGTATCATAATGCAGTTTGTCTATGACATAGAGTCTTTGTTTTTTATGTATAGAGCACTATAATATAATTTGTCTTTTAGATATAGAGCACGTCTATGATACTTTTTGCTGAAAGAATTTCTTTGATGGTAAAACTCTTGTTATTCTTCTTATAAACTTCTTTAATTTTTTTTCTCAAAATTTTATACATATTTAATCAAATCTTATTATATACAGTTATAGTTTATTTATCAACGTCTTCCTAATGATGAAGATTTGACGTTTTTTCTCTAAATATCAGTTGCTTTATTCAAAGTTTTCATTTTATATCATCATAGCGAAGTTTGTCTATGATACTTTTAGATATAGAGCACATCGATGATACTTGTTACTGAAAGAATTCCTGGGATTTTATGCTTTGATTGATTAAATTTAAATGATGCCCATATGTTATTTATACAGTTGATGAATGGCTTTATTTGGTGTGCTTTTTCACTATTATACGTTTGCTTCCATGTGTACTAGTTGTTGACAATTTTGATGCTGAATATGTGGTACGATTATAATTTACTTTTAATAAATATTTAAAATTATATTATTTATATTTTAAAAATAATATAATTTTATTTTTATAATATTTTTTTTTGTAATTAAACTATATAATATGACAATTGAGACTGATTAGACAATTCTGAACGGACAAGTTTTTATTAAGGTTAGGGTTAAACAAATTATTAGGGTTAAAATTAGGGTTAGGATTAAGGGTTAACCTAATCCTAACCCTATTAATTGTTTAATTCTTAATTAAACATTTTTTCTAAGTAATTTTAAAGTTGTGTCTTGCATTAATAAAACAAAATAAAAATTGAATTTTAAAGAAGTATCTATTTTAGCGAGAATTTTTATATGTACTTTTATGATTTATTTATATTTAGTATCCAGTATGTGACGAATGAAGAGAGTTGATTTACTTTCAAGACATATCTCAACAGTCCTAGATACAAACTCATCAATATCAACTTCAATAACTTCCACCAAGTTCACATTAAGGTTAAGATTTAGGTTAAAGTCTTTATTATCATATTATAACGATGTCGAAGACGTAACTGTTAATTTATTTCGCTAACTTACTAAAGGGTGCAGCAAGTTAGCGAAAATAATAAGCTATCCGGAGATTGGAATCTGAATGTATCGATTTTGAATCCAGAGCTTTAACCACTTCTCTAACAAGCCTTGAACTATTTCTAATAAAAGAGTTTCTTTCTTTTTCTTTTCTTTTAATGAATAATCTCGCGTAACTATCTCATTCTTTAATTCATTACACGTAATTTTTAGTCGTAATATACGACTAGATCGGATTGAAATTCCTAGTTATAGGAAATTCCTAGAAATAAATTCCTAGTTTGTGTATATTCAATATTCAAATTCTAAGCTCGGTTTTATTAGTTTAACAGAAAATGATTTAACTAGTATTTATTAAGAAGTGTTTTAGTAATCGTTTGTTTCTTTATTTGATAAATAAGCGTCTTACTAAAGGGCGCAGTGAATTATCAAAAGTTTGGGATTTGAATCCTGAATATTTAAATTACGAGTCTGCCACTTTAATGTCTGCGTCAATGAATTAATCGAGTTTTATAATTAAATATTTATTTTAATTTTCCGCAGGATAACTGGATAACCTTAGTACCTGAGGATAAAGTTGTTGTTTTAGAATCAGTTTTTTGTGTAAATAAAGATAAACTGGTTCTTTGTTATCTGCACGACGTGTTAAGGTTAACGATTAACTTTTACTTGTTAAAGAATTAATTCTGTGTTCAGAAGTAATGAGTTTAATGCGTTCATATATAAGGTTTCTTTGACCAGGAGGTTATGTACTATGTAATATGTCATATATTGTATTTATAAATTATATCATTATTATTAGTATAATCATATGCCGTGTAATTACTGCGTGCATTATTTATTATATAATTACTGTTATAATTTATCATATTTGTTATTACTATAAAAATAACAATCAATGGAATTATAGTAAATATGATAAATTGTAATTTCTGATATGATTTATCATTTCATGATTAATCATATGTAATTTCATATATGATTTATATTGTAATTATTGTAAAGATGTCAATTTATAAAATAATAATGATAACTAAGTATAATATATTTATTATTAGCTTATGAGATTTAATTTAAATTGAATATATTAAACGACTAGGGGCGGAGTTAGTTAAAAGTAGACCCTGTTATAAACGGCTCGTTGTTTTTGTTTCCCAGATTACAAAGCATCATTGATATCCATGATTTAAGAACTGGTAAGAAGATAAGCAATTTACCGTCGGTTGCGTTCAGTTAATTATTGCAAGATGCAGTTTACAGATAATTCTAAAGAAATAATGTCCAGACAAATAGATGAATGGATAGCTGGATGAATGGATAGAGATATACTGATACTTTAATTTTGCAAATGAAAACAATAGTAAGTGGCATTCAATAGAGCAGACCGGTTTCTATCAAAGATTTTTTATATAAAATCTGCCATAAAATATTAAAATATTAATATATACAATAGACGATAACTATAATAATTACACATGTTAAATATGGACAATGAATAGATGTGTTGTGAATATAAATGTAACTGGATAAAAGATGTAAATTTTCACAAAGATGCATAAGTGTTAGTTATAATATTATATACGATCGAATATTGAGAAGTTGAGAAATACAGTTACATTTTTATCTCTACTTAGTTACTTCGTTTTATTACAATTACAGTTATACAATATTTTATTTTATTATTTAAAGTTATTATAGTCTAAACAGTTTTTGTATATTTATGCTAAACTTCATATCTTTAACATATTTTTCGGAAATTTTATAGCATATATCGCTTACCATTACTGTAAATATATATTTGTAGTTTATTGCTGTGTTGGCTAAATCAGTTTTTTAAGGCCAGCCATTCCAACTAAAATATCAACATCGTAATGAAGTCAAGAGACATAATCAAAATAAATGTACAATATCTTTATATTTAACTGAATTTAAACTTTCTTCTCAACTTCTACATCTACATTCAATAGCTTCATCGACTGATTCTTTCAAAATTGGAAACTTTTTAATCATCTCACTAACATCAATTGTCTGCAAGTTATGAATATCATTGATGGCTTTAGTAGCTTCTTTGCAACTTTCAGGCAGACAAACAAAATCTATGGATTTGGATTCTGTTCTCCAAATGTTGCAACTTGGTTTGCAACTCGAAACTGGATTCACAGAAAGGCAAAGCTGATGCTCGAGAACTTTTTCTGAATGTCGACTTATTTTGTGCGTTACATTCTGCATGCACTGATTATCTAAAACATTAATAAAAAATATATCTTTATTTCATCAGTAAATTAATATAGATAACAAACTATAGAATGGTTATAACACACAAAAAAATGCATTGCTGAGTGATAAACATTTTCGATATGCTTTCATGTATACAGACTAGCGACAAATTTATGAAATTATTTACATAATAAGAATATAATTCCGCATTTAAGAATATATTCTTAAATGAATCCGAGATAAAATGTATCTTAGTAAAATGTAGAAAGACTAGCTGTTTTTATATATTAACATTATTAATCAATAATGATAATAATAATAATTTTCAGGAAGTTTAATTGACTAGTCAAACTGTTTATAAAACTTTTATATTTTGTTTTTAATCTTGTTTTCATTCTTGATTTTACTATGTATTCTTAGTACTGTTTTATGATAAAACAATAAAAAAACAGTACAAAAATGCTTTAACAGTACTTTTTTAAACTACTAACTTTCTGTATTCATAAAAGCATTATAGTACTTTTTATATTGCTTTTATTATGTCAAATTTGAATGCATTATATATTGGATTAATAAATCTTTCATATTTTTGTAGTTTCATTAATACAAAAGTAATACTTTAATTATAATTCATATAATAATTTTATTTAAATTTTTTCATGTATTAACATTGCGGGGTGTCTCACCACAAAGTGTATGCAGTTTATTCTTATACTCTGTAGGTCCGCACGAATCTGTAGGCAGAACTTTATCCATCACAAATTCTTGCGGGGTGGTTATTATATCGTGAAACCCTAGGTCTGAGAAATCATTTGAACTGTCGTAATCATAATCGCCGCATAAACCGCAGATCTGGCCTTGCAAAAGACTTACTGGCAAAATCTGATGAAAAATATACACTAATTTCATTACAATTATTTCAGTTACATTTGGTATAAAAATTGATCCAAGCGTCGTTGTGTCTATACATTTTGGTATAATTTTTATATTACGGCTTAATATGTTAGTCATTTATTATATAATATAAGAAATAGAGAAGAAATGAAAGAAACAATATTTTTATATAGTGAATATATAACAATTGATGTACAATGCAATTAATTGAAATACATTAAAAATTTACAATTTCATTGACATACAGTACAATTTCATTGAATACAATGCAATTTCATTGACATATAATTTTATCCATTGATATACAATGCAATTTCATTGACATACAATGCAATCTCATTGAAATACAGTGCAATTTCATTGACATACAATGCAATTTCATTGACATACAATCCAATTTCACTGACATACAATGCAATTTTATTCTAAAATTAACTGTATTACTCACTACCTTCACTAGAAGTTTACTATGGTTAAGACTGATCTTTAATCCAATTTCATTCAGATTTGCAACAAATCCTGATCGACTGTTTTCAATGGAACAAACCACTGGACTACTGTTATACAAATAAGAAAGATAACAAGACAGATAAATTTTAACATAAAATCAAGATTCAATATAACCAATATGATTTTTGTATAAATTATTTTCTTATTACATCATCATTGTAATGCATAAATATATACCCGTTGTATATATTTATGCTGGTATATTAAACTATCTTTAAATATACCATCTGTTTTATATTTATATGACATTTATACCATATAATAACATGATATTTTAATAACCATATAGTATAGATATAGTAATAAAATAATAACTTGTAATAACATGTAAAAATCATATGAATAGAAAGATGCAATAATCTAAATTTATTATATAAAAAACACTTCATCACACTATACCGGCTTACCTTGTATTACTTACAATTTCTCTCAAAACAACCGAACTTTCACTCATTACCTTCCCATTAACCCTAACCCTAAGCCTCTCACCCACCCCTCCTCCCACTACCACCCCCACCCCACTCCTTGCATGCATCTCTCTTTCTGCCACTACATCCACCTCGTAGTGATGTACGAGTATCTTTACATCCACTCTCCCTGTGTGACAAAATGAAGCAGTGATAGAGAAAAGCCCCCTATGGGAACAATCATGGGCGAGCAGGATGTCACAGGGCCCCAAGGGGTCCGCCTCCCCCTCGTCGTGCCGCTGGGTAGGGGCAGGGTGCGACTGCTCGGCGGCGCAGGAGGGAACTAGGACATGTGCCCCGTCAAAAGTTATAAGATGCCCATCAATGTAGGAGCATTCCCCCGAAACTGTTTCAAAGTAATATATAGCAGAATAAATAGCAATTTGAAAACCGTTAAATTTTAATAAATTTAAAAAAATTCTATGCATTGAAATAAACTCAAGATTTTTAGTTTAATTTAAATTTTAAAGACACCTGCACATCCCCCTTCCCCTCTTTATACTTCAAATGTATATTTCTAATTATATATAATATAAGTTAATATATGTCTTTTTCAATATATATTTCTAACGTAAATATAAGTTAATAAATTTAAAATTGATTTCAAACAAAATTTCAAAATAATTACCCGCATGTATATTATTCCATTGTTGATTTTTTTCGGTTTTGTTAAAATAAAAACTATTTTGATTGAATTCGTTTACACTTGGATCTATCAGCTGTTCAATGGGACCAAAGTTCAGAGGCGCTCCAGTGATGACGTCAGCTTCAGATGACGTCATTAGCATCATATTTAACTAGATGTATAAGATAAAATATTAAAATTAGAAAAAATATAAACTTGCGTAAATTTCAGTCAAAATTCATGAAATTTAGTCAAAAAAGTGCCTTTAAAAAACCGCAAATATTGAAAGTTTCCTTTCAGTATCTTAAAAACTAGTGCAAAATTAATAGTTAGAATCAAATTTTCTACAATATAAAAATAATTTTATGTAATAACACAAAGTATATAGTGTGCATATGTTACTTCAGAAAAGAATACCGATTCGGGTTTCATAAAATGTTCACTGTTATATCCAAAGATTTATTATTTACTGAACTGTATTAAAACACCATCAAGTGTGACCCGTCAAAGCGGCCCAGACAAATCGGCCCCGACTTCCAATATTAGAGTGAGCGTTGGGATTAGGATTTTATTAGGGGCAGGATTAAAGTTGGATTTAGTGCTAGGGTTAAGATTTGGATTAGTTAGGATTATTAAATGAAATGATGGGGCATTTTTGTCGGGTTAATGTATTCGGGGGTCGTTTTGTCATTGCAGCGCGTTATCAAGTTTTCAGTCATCGCTTAATTTATGCACACCTAGTTCACAGAGCGTTACTTCTATCTATTTGTGCTGATGTGACATTAAGCAATAAACAATTTGCATTTATTCAAACCTTATGTTGTTCCGGATTGAGTTCAAACAACAAGGTTATATCAGTAGAATTAGGTTTATGTTTAGATGGAAGCCTCGAGTAATATGAATACCAGTGATGCTTTATAAATGATCTGAATGAATTTATTGCATCTTCTTCCAATGCATCAAACTGTACGAAAAGAAATTATTACAAGACCAAAATATAGAACAAAAATTACTAATTTTTCAATTTAAATGTATGCATTTTTTACAAACTGTATCTAATATACTTACAAACTATATTTTTTGTTTAAATAATAAAGCGGATTTTTAAAAATTAAATTAAAGATTCTATCACTATGATAGAATCTTTCCTTTTTTAATAATAGTATTAATATTAAAATCTATTTTCAAATATTATTGCATAATTTGAAGCCAATATATACTAACTAATAATAAGATAATTATTATATACTAAATAATAATGTGTTATATTATTAGTTAGTATATTACGTTACATAACATATTACTAATAATATGGTAGTAATATTTTTGTAACATATTAATAATAATATGTTAGTTCACAGTCGTATGATTTTGTAATGAATATTAACTTTAGTTAACTAACAAAAGAATAGGTTAAGTTAAATAGTTAATATCGTTAGGATAAAATAATAACTAACTCGATCTAGTTGAATATCAGTAACAAAATGAAAAGTCGCCGGGTTATAATTCAACATTGAGATTTCTTCATTGTGTAATATTTCATTCCTTTTCTCTTTGTTAAGAAATCCCATCTAGATAAAAAAGCAACTAAATATTCAAGCAATGATTTTTTTATATCACTTCACGTCCGTTTGACGTCGTTATCACGTTATATCACGCCGTTACGTCTCACGTCGCGTGACGCATAATAATGCGTCGCGTCATGCATATAAATGCATCGCGTTATGCATAAAAATGCGGCGCATTATGCATAAACGTTATGCATATAAATGCTACATAAAAATAATTTACATTTAACGTCTGGATTACCGTATTATATCAGACTTAGCTGTCAATTTAAGCGTCTTACAAAAGGGTGCAGCGAGTTAGAGAAATAGTGATCTATTCGGGATTCGAACCTGGACTTATCGATTTCGAATCCAGCGCTCTAACCACTTCTCTAACGAGCCTTATGAGATAACATAATAATATACCCTGGTTGTAAATGATCTCTTTGTAAGGCCTGGAATGCTCCACGAGGTGTTCATATAAATCAACTCTTCAAGTTTTATAAACGATCTTTCTTCGTAATTATCAGACGTAAATTTGACTGGACTTCGCAATAAAGCATTCCATTCAATCTAAATACATAATAGCTAAAACTAATTGACATATTAAATAAGGTTCGTTGAAAATAAATAAGTCTAATTAGTAAGGTTTATTGATTCTGTCGTGTTGTTTCTAAATCCATTTAAAGAAGAGCGCATAATTAACCTTTTGATGAATAATTTTATTTACGATATTTTAATAAAACATTAAGAATCTAATAATACAGTAATTTATCAATGTTCCCAAAAAAAAGAGTTGCCTATTCATTACTGCCGCAGTTATTACGTTTAGATAAAATAATAATTATTTAATTAAAAAAGCACAATATTAATTCTTAAAACATACGGTGCATTTAGATGTCAAATCCTGGCCTCCCCCTATGATTTGACCAATCAGTTGATGATCTAATCGATTCTCAGATCTGATCCAAGTTAGTAGAAGTCTCTCTTGATGATTTAGCTCCACACGATTCTGACCGATCAAAACCAGTAGATTGACTTTACGCGGATTTTTAATAACATCGCTGAGATGTATCGGTTTGAAAATTGTTTCAAAACTTTGCTGTTTATTTAGTGTTCTGAAATAAAAGAGCGGAATTTCTATGTATAAGAATTACATATAAAGATTCTTATAAATTCACAAGTTTTATTTACAGTACAAAAACAGTTAAACAATTAATTAAAAATAGTTTAAATAATTTACAGTAGGTAAATAGTTTGAACAAATATGGCAAACAAAAAATTCGACTGACAAGCGTAAATAGATTTGAAATTAAAATTAAAAAGTTAAAATGTGTTTTGGGAAACTGTCCCAAATGTAGCTTAATCAATTATTATAATTTTAATCATTTATTATAATTTTATTATTATAATTTGGCATAATAAAAGAAATATAAAAGCAATGTTTATATAAATAAAGACAGCACAACGATTAAAATTAACAAAAAAAGAAAATTAAGAGACAGTGCTCAAAAGAAGACAATTGTTACACAAATCAACATAAATCCAAAAGTTTATTTAATCAATATAACTCTATTCATGATAACTTTAAATTCTAATGTTAACCTGTTTTTGTTGTCTTCTTCATCTTGCATTTCATAAACTTTTGGCCACTCACTGTTTCTTAATTCATCACCAAATAGCGCCATCTATAACAAAGTAAAATAAACCAAACACATTATTAAAACTCGCTGACTTGTTGCAGCCTTCAGAAAAACACTTTAAAGGATCATTCGACATTATATATTTCTAAATAATACAATCGATAAAAAAAGGTTAAATTGTGAATTAAACTGACATTGCCTGCACAATAAGACGATATAGAATAGAATACTTTTAACATTACCTTAATAATAAGACTTTTGGGAGTAGTGCCAAATGGTTTCATTGTTATTTCAAATTCTTGTTTTTCATTTATAACGCTCAAGGGATTCCAATTAAAAACAGATTTACTAAACTGCCCTCTAGCGTTCAGCTCAATTCCAAGATTTTCTATTTTCACCGATTTCTAAATTTAATAAATAAAATATAAATTAAATTATTAAAAATATATATATATGCTAAGACAAAAAAGTCGCACAGATAATAAAATCTTAAATAATTTTACAACTTCAAACAAATTACAATATTAACTAATTAGATGATGATTTAATCTATGCTATAAGAAGTCATTTTCAATATTTTCATTTTGATTCTCAACAACTGAAAAAACGCTTTGTAAACATTGATATTTTTATGCAACATTAAATGTTATAAATGTTATAGCCTTTTTTGATCCACCCCCTATAACAAGATATATTAGGCACTGTATAGATATTACTTTAAAAATAATTACTCAATATTAACTTAAATTAAGTAATTACTACTAAAACGATTTGATTACTATTTTAAATTTCTCTTTCCATTGGCATCAGTCATATATATTAGTAATTTCGCTGAGTATAAAATTAGTATATTTATTTACACAAATTAAATCGTACTGAAAAAATATTGTGTTCTATCAAATCAATCTACAGAAGCATTATTAAAGTTTAAATCTTGCCAATTCCTAAATAAAAATTATTCTATTTAATAAATCTCGCCTCAAATTTTAAGGGTCGACTGGATGTAGTGGGGGGATGTATTTCTTTTAATTCAAATCGAAAAGGGAGTCCTGAAATATTGACCGGTGTATAAAATTCTGTCATCATTGGAACGATTTTTGTTCTAAATAAAGTCACCGACTGTAAAATAAAATGATTAAAAACAAGATAACGTAATAACATAAAAATAACATAATAATAACAGTTTGATTAAAACTGATTCACAACAATTAATTTTGTTTTAAATAAAGTCATCGATTATAACATAAAATTATTAAAAACAAGATTAACAGCAATTCTGTGAAGAATCAAGACGAAATCCTTCGTTATTATTCTAGTATTATTAACTTTTTATTGTTTTATTCAAAAAATAGCAATCCGTCAGATCATTTATTTGCTAATCATTTAAAATTACTGGTCAAATAAACGTCAATAAAGAAGCATACTAAAGGGTGTAGCAAGTTAGCAACTTATTGTTTGATCCAACATACTATTCCCAAGCAAATAAAAAACTTTCAAATTAAAAAAAAGCTTAAAAATGTATTGTGCAATTATGATGTATTTATTACATAACTATTACACTTGTTAGATACTAACCTCATGTGGTGCCTCGACCTTCACAGTGACCTTGTAATCAGCGGGGTCAACTGTCAGATGACCTTTAATTGGAAGGTCACAGGCATAAATGGCCTTGACTGCAAGGCCAGTCTTTATCCAGTAAAGGTCAATTGCGAACTGACCAAAAACTTCAATGTTAAAACTATAAGAAGACAAAAAGTCAACAAAAATTATCAGTTACAATACCATTACAAATTTCATGCAAAATAAAGATTTTCAATTTGTATCGCTCAATATACAATATATTGATATCAAAATACACTTGTACTTATTACGCACCTTTCATCAATTTATTTATTTTACTACTTAATTATTTAAATGTACCTATTAAATTTTGTCAACTTTTTTTCAGACAAAAATATTACTAATAACATTACAACTTCTATCGTTATTTCATTCGGGAATGAAAATCAATTCAAAATTTATTTTACTCTTAATGATAAAACAAATTTTCAGCGCACCCTGTTTACAATATATCCTTTTGTGCTGATGTGACATTAAACTAAGAAATACACTCTAAACAAACCTAGGTTTTATATCGATTTCAAGTTTAATATTTCTTTTTAATGCATTTCTTCCTTGCAACATTATATCAGTTATAGATGGAGCATTGTCTAATTTTAAATTTCCGTTTAATTTAAAGATAGCCGCTGTAGAAATGTTGAGATTCAAAGGCACCCCCATGGCAGTGGGGACAATGTGGCTGTTGCTGACTAAAGAGAATGTTTTCAGGTGGTCAATTTTTAGTCCGTTTGAAAGCATTTTAAACCAGTGGTGTCCTTTTTCTGCGCCTAAAATATATTAAAGAAATGCAGGGTGACCCGACAGAATGTGCCAAAACATTATTCTAACAAAACGGCCCCGACTACAATAACCCGACAAAACGGCCCCGTTAATTCATTTAATAATCCTAACGGTAACAAACCCTAAACTTAACCCTAGCCCTAACTTCAGTCTTAACCCTAATCAAAATCACAACCCCAACAATAACCATAAGAATTACTACACAAAAAATAGTGATTAAATTGAGATTTATATCCAAATGCCTAACTATCGATAAAGTTAATTAATTAATTAATTAATTAATTATCTTACTTAGTTTCAACAAGTGTTCAATGTCGCTTGCATCCCAGTGTACGTACTGTAATTCTTGATTTAATATTTGCAAGTAGAGTAAACCTGTAATATCTTCCTCATTGTTCGGTTTAAATGATTTCTGTGTTTTAAAGCAAACAAATAAACATTAAGAAATTAGAAAACTAGCAAAAACTCTAGAATTGTTAATATTTTATGAATTAAAAAAATAGGCAAATATATAATAAATATTTAAAATTAAATCAATTTACCTTTTACAATAGACTCTTAATGTCTACAGTAAAATTATACAATAATGTTTCAATATCCTAACAGTATACCATTAGTCTAATTATTTTACTACTAGAATATACATTTTTATACACACATTCTCTTACACTATTAGTATACTTATTATTAGTATTAATGAAAGAAAAGTGCATATATTGAATACAATCGTTTTAATTAGGTATTATATTTAAATTTTAATATAATTTAGTGTGAAAATTAACAAAAACCTTATGAAATATAGATTTGATTTTGTTATGAATTGATCCAACGAATGGACTTGATAAAGGTTTAAGAAGACTTAGAACTGAAGCTTTATTTGCTAAAACATCTTTTAGTAATCCATAAGGTCCAGCCAGCCTTCGCAAGATACTGGATAATCCTGATCCTTCTAATCCAACCTATAGTAACAATAAAATTCATGACTTAGTTAATTCAATAAAAAGTAAATTAATCAGTTAATTTAATAATAAATAATTTGATGAACAATTGAACTATAATTCTCATAAGAAGCAATTTAAAAGGATAACTATAATAATTCTCAATTGACAATATTTTCAGTCAAAAATATTTTATTTCTGGAAAGATATATCGAATCGAATGAATTAAGGGAGGGGGGGACAAAAATCCTCTATTTAAATATAAAAAGGGGGGACCACCTGTCCCCACGGTGAACCCCCCTTTTACAGTTTACAAAATTAGAAACTATCACTGATTAAAAGATTGTTAGATCTATCACTGAATGAAATTTGATTGATGTAAAAGATAGTGATTTGCATAAACAAGTCTAATTTATAAATTATAGTTATAAATAAATGGATGCATTTGTACAAAAAGCATACATTTGCACAGGTATAATTTTTATAAATGTTAATAGACTCATTTTACAAAAAGCATAAATTTATCTAACTAATAATTACTCAATTAAAAAAATTAAATAATCTATCATTATTATTGACTTCTACTGTTGTAAATTTTAATGTAAGCAACTTCAAGAAACTTCAGATATATAATTTATAACGTTTGATAAAATGAAAGAAATTCTACCTCTGCAATATCAATACTTTTTCCGAACACTGTAGCTTGTAAGCTGCTGATAATATTTGCGGGAAGAATATTCTTTTTAGATTTGATCCAATTTACGCCAAATATCGAACCTGTACCTAGATCATCTATTTCATGAAAACAAAACCTCTTCATGATATAACAAATATACTAATACAAAATGATAAAAACAAATCATATATCTTACATAGAATATATATATTTTATGTAGATGGATAGATTTATTTCTCAAATCGATGCATTATATAAATAAACATATTAAACAGAAAAAAATATAGGCTATGTGATGCATCTTTATTATTTTGTATCAGTATTTTTTTTATTGTATTATGTATAACCATATAGTTTAAAGTCATGCATAAAATAGCTAACAAACTATATCAAAACTATCGATTTTCTAATATGCATACTGTTCTAAAAATAGACCCTTACCGGAAGTATACTGCCATAGAAGTGACTTAGAATCTAGCTGACCAATCACAATCGAGCCCACAGTTCTGAGAGCCCTACGTGCCGCTAGTACGCTACAAACAACGCAACATTTAACAAAAAGAGTTAGAGTTGGGGTTAGGATTCGGATTAAGGTTAGGATTGAAGTTAGGGTTAGTGTTATGGTGAAGTTAAGCTTAAGATTAGTTAGGTTTATAGTTATTAACTGAATAAGAGGGGCCTTTTTGTCGGGGTTAATGTATTTGGGAGTGTTTTGTCAGGTTATTGTATTCGAGGCCGTTTTATCTGCTAAATGTATTCAGGGACATTTTGTTAAGTTAATGTATTTGGGGCCTTTTTGTCTGATTAATTTATTCGGGGCCGTCTTTTCGGGTTAATGTATCGGGGCCATTCATCTAGTTAATGAATTCGTGGCCGTTTTGTCAAATTAAAGTAGTCGTGACCGTTTTGTCAGGGTACTTACGTTTGTCTCACTTCTTGTATGCTTGTTTTGATTGCTGCAATTCGTAGCAAGCTGGTGTACACAAATGATTTTATCTGCAAAGTTTGTTCGCTTTTTAGACTTTCTGCAATCATCTCTAAACTCGTGTGACTAGGATTCGATTTCAGTAAAATCGCGAAAGAAGAGAGACGAATTTTTCTATCAGTGTTTTTATTCAGATAAGTTCTCAAAAGAAAAGGATGAACCTATGCAATAAATTTGTTAAAGTCTTTATTTGTTAAAAGTTAATTTGAACGTAATAAAAAATTCACTTACAGGTTCAGTTTAACTTCTTTGATTACAGTATAAATATGAATGATGTCTCAGATGTAGCTGTTAAATTAGGCGATTTACTAAGGGTTGCAGGAAGTTAAGTTTAACGTTCGGATTACCATATTATATAAACGATGTTTTAGACGTAGATATTAATTGAAGCAGATGTTAATTTAAGTGTGGTACGAAAGAGTGCAGCGAGTTAGTTAGCAAAATAGTGAGCATTCAGGAAATTCGAATCTGGATCTGCATCGTCCGAGTCTCACTGTTTCTCTAACAAGCCATCATCATTATCAACGATGATAATATTTGACAGAATCTGACTTAGTAAAAGAGGAATATATAAAAATGTACCAATTTAACTAGGCATGAAAATGTATCAATTTGACAATTTAACTTTGTATTTACAGTACTTGTTGTAGACACGCTTATTACTTTTAAATGTTAAATCTAAATTGCTTTTTGATGTAAATAAGTTCTAATTAAGTGTCGTTATTGTTTAACTTATATAGTTTATCCTAATTCATAATTCAGAAACAGATCTTTTGAGGGAGGGAGGGGGGAAGGGGGCCATATGTTTTATCCATTAAATCTAAATTATCTGCTCTATCTATCTTATTCAAACCTGACTGTTGTGGCTTCTAACCAGGTGTCTCATCGCTAACACAGCGTGACTTCTCGTTGAAATAGACTCAGTTTCTGAGTCGACTAAAGTCATGAGAGAAAATTCAAAATTTTTACACCCAGCATTGCCCATAGCCTTAAGAACGCAGATCTTTTCTGAATCTGTTTTACTCTCGGTCAATATATTCAACATTTCCTGAAAATTGTAAAAAGAAGAGAAAAAAATTGTCACGAAATTTTCATTAACATTATGTTGTTATTATACTGTATTTTTGGGATATGTGGATGATTCGTGAAAGGACGTTTCGTCAACAGACTGCTCGTCAAGGATAGGCCTATTCGTTAGGTTTAGGATTAGGTTTATGGTTAAGGTTAGGGTTAAGGTTGGGGTTAGGATTAGGGGTTTTAAGAATCATCCGTTATAAGAATAGTCATTGACAAACAGTCCGTTGACGAATCGTCCTTTGAAGAAACATCTTAGAACCACTTTCTGGTATTTATACTTATAGTACATATTATACTTTATTGTTATTTTATTGTTATATTTTATTGTTTTATATATTTTATTGGATTCATAAAAAGGGCAAGGGGTTTGATGATCTAAAAATAATCAAATAATAACAATACCAAAAATCAAGAGGCATACTTTTGATACGGTTTCTACAGTTGAAATAATTTCTTGAAATTTGAAATCTTTTTCCGCTTTTTCTTTCGCGGGGGAATTCTTTCTATTCGACATTTGAAGCATGCGATTGGTCAGAGAACCGACAGCCAATAGGATTGCTCGATGCAAATGAGTGAAGGGACGAATCGTAGAATACTTCTCTTTGTATAAATTCTAAGCAGACGCATAAAACTATAGCTTTATTTACAACATAAACAAACGTATAGTTTATGCTGCAAATAAATAACAAAGTTATAAATAAATAAGTCTTAGTTCAAATATTTAAATATATTTCAAATTTATTAAAAAATATATAAGTGTCAGCTTTAACAATGCATATTTTTCAATAAATCGTTACAGGGAGTAAATGACCCACACTACCCCCCCCCCTTCCCCTTTGGATACACTACTGTAAAAAGTGTGATGAAATCATAGGAAATTAAAGCAAAAACTATTGCGATATGCAACGCAAAGTGTAACGGAAAAGTTATGCAAAAAGTAATGAAAAAGTAGCCCAAAAGTACCAAATAAATTAACACAAAAGTAGCATCAAAAAGTAGCCCAAAAGATAATGCAAAGTGTATCTCAAAAACCAGCGTAAAATTAGCAAAAGTGGTATGAAAAAATTAAAATAAAAATGTAAAATAAAACTTTCATAACGATAGCCACATAGATTAAGATTTATCTTTTCTTATGTAGTAATTTTCTAAAAATCCATAAACCTTTAACTACACGGTGTCTCTAATCATCTGTCTTATTATCTCAGTTGTAGAAAAGTATATTCTTTCCAAAGGGGAATCTTCTTTCTCGTTCTTGCAGGCAGTATAATGCTGCGCAGCGAAGGCCCAATCTTTGGCTACATAATGATCACACTAGACTATGTAGACAAAGATGAAGTCCAAGCTTCGTAGCAAAATTTAAACATTTCAGATTCAACTTCATTTTCATTGGATTCTCTTTCAGACTATAATCTTCATTTCAGTTTTCATTTTCATTTACCTAGTATCTATCAAGTATTGATCTTATTCATATACTTATATTTATTCTTATTCTTATCTTTATTGTAATCCTTATCGTTATTCTAAATCTTGATCTTATCCCAATATTTATCCTTATCCTTATCTTATCCTTATCCTTATTCCTGTCCTAATTCTGATATAATCTTATCCATAACTTTATGCTTCTATTATTCTTATTGTTATCTTATCCTAATCTTTATCCTTATTCATATCCTTATCCTAATTCTGTACTTGGTTAGCTATTTTATAAAGTACTGTAACAGTCAAAATTAATTTACACTTCAGTTACAATTTAGTTAGGCCTATACTTCATTACACTTCAGTTGCAATTAAGTTACATTTCAGTTACAATTAAATTACAGTTGAGTTATAATTAAGTTACACCCTTCAGTTACAATTAAGCAATACATCAGTTACAAATCAGTTACACATTAAAAAATACAATTCATTAGGGGGGGGGGTTAAGGAAGGGGTAGTTAGAGCCTCTTTCAAAATCAACTATATACATTTCTTACTAGTAAAGTTTTAATGACGTCAGGCGTCGGTGTAACAATTAGAGAAATCGCATTTATTGTTAGAGACGCTCTGACGTCACTTAGACTGCCATCTTGGATCAGACGAATGAGTAAAATGGCGACGTCTGGGGTCGGTACAGTGGCAAGTGTATCCAGTAGAATCTCACTGGAAATAAAAAAATTGTACAAATTGAGATTAAGAATGCGTAATATTTGTTATTATAGAATTTAACATTAAAATTGTGTAAGCCTACTATTGTTTATTTCTTATTTTTTCAAATAACAAAGATGTCATTTTCAAATAACATTGATTTCATTTAATGACATCGTTTTATTTTGTTAGGGAGTAAAACTATACTATTTCATTTAGATATTTAAAGTTTTTCAGCGTTTCCTAATTGTCAACCAATGTTTTAAAATACTAGCGCAGATTATATCAGAAAAATCATACAATAGAAAATGTTAAAATATTAATATGCTATAGTTATTTAAAATATAGTATAGTTATTTAAAAATTAAGAAATGTAAATTTTCTATCGGACCGTTTTTTAGTAAAAATTTCTTCTTTATTCTCTTTCGGGTTCAGATAAGATCTGATCAGAGATTCAAGTTCCCTCCTAGGCACGTGACGAAGAACCAGACTAAGTTGCATTAAAGATGGCGCGCTGTCCTCCATTAACTTAGGATAAATGAGATCGATTAATTCAGTCAACATTTTCTCCACCTAAAGTTTATGCAAAAAATATGAACATTTAGGGTTAGGATCCGGGTTTGGGTCCTGTTAATGATCCGGGTTTGGGTTATGGTTTGGGTTTAAGTTAGGGTCTAGGAAGATAATAATTTAATATAGTCTTGCATGCACACAACATCACAGATGGTATTATAATGGGATATAAGTTTTAACTCAATAATATTAACATATAAATGAACATCAATGATGTCAGCTTCAACTGTTAATAATTAAATGACTGAACGATATATTATTAAATACATGATCAATATCTTTATGTATATACTTCAATTGATGTGTTTATATGCAAAACAATTGATATGATTTATTTATATGTGTAATACAATTTAAATGATACGCATTTATATGTAATACACAATTTATATGATCTATATTTACACTCAATAGGTATTATTTATATTACCAATATAGGCTATGTAGAACCGTCAATATGATATATATATTTATACCTATTTGTTAATAACAATGAAAAACAAAATTAATATTAAATAATTTAATTTGGCTCACTAATTATGACAAATAATCTTTTTATTCAAATGTAATTAAATATTATTAAATAATTACTGGGCTTACAAGTTTGCTATATTGTGTGTGTTCAGGCAGTGATAGGGAAAAACGATCAGAAACAAGGGACCCTCTGGGTACCTCCATTCGTAGGCCCCTCATCTCAATCACTGTGATTTCACCAGAAATTTGTTGCTTGAAATTAACTGTAGATGTTATTCTCAAATCCTGACTGATGAAAAAAACAGAATAAAATTACACATATATAAACTTACATATATCAATATATATTACATAAAATCACATATATCAATCCGATATGTAATAAAATACAGTAAATCGTAAACTTAACCCTAATCCTAGCAATAACCCTTATATTAATCCTAACCTTAACACACCCTAACCCGAAGAATTAATAATCATTTTTTGTCTTGGTAGTTTGACAGATAATATAGGCCCAGAACTATTTAATTTATAATATAGACCTATTCTAATGTTTTACTAAAAATAAATGATTTCTTGAGATTGAATAATCCTAGAAATTCTATATTGCCGTTTTAAAAGTTACCCGTGACCCCCCTCCAAAAAAAACACCAAACCATAAAAATCCACCAAAAAATCACCAAATAACATCAAAAAAACATCGAAAAACACCAAAATCCACTAAAATCCACTAAAAAAACCATCCCAAAATCACCCAAAAACCATCCGAAACGAACCACCAAAAATCCCTCAAAACCCATCAAAAACCAGTAAAAAACAACCAAACTAAAAACCACCACCCCCCCCCCCAAAAAAAACTCACGTGACGTGTGAACTAATGTGAGTGCCGCCATGTTGACTAAAATGATAGGCTGATCTCTGTTGAGCCGACTTGATAAGAAAATGATGTCTGTCTCCGGCTATAATATACTCGGCTTCAACTGTTGATTCCATCAATGGCTACAAATATTTACTTCAATTTGCTAAATGAATTTTAATGAATTTTATGACTTTAATTAATTTTTTTAAATGAACTTTAATCCTCATTTAAACTAATAACTTTCTGTGTATTGTTTATATTAGAATACTATATTCTTTATACTGAAAATATTAATTTCTAAATTATATGCAATGTTTTAAAGCAATGTATTTATTTGATTTAATATGAATTTTATTTCTTTATTTTGTACATTTGTATATTTTTAAATTCTTACTTTATAATTGACGATTGTTAGACAACTTTTGGAACAGTTTCAACAATTTTTTTTAATCTTTTACATTCAGTCAACTTAATTTTTATTTACACTTGTTTGAAATATTGTTTAAACCTGTCTTTAGTAGTTTTTGTTCTGTCAATAAATTTTGTGTTGATATTTTTATTGTTAACTTGCTAAATATTTAAATTATAATGTTACATTTAAACAATACTCAACCTTTTCAGCATTTTCAACCTTTTCAATTATTTTCAACCTTTTCAGACGGTCCGCGACTATTCAGTCCCCCCGGTTCAGTCCCGCCGATTCAGTCCTAGCCGATTCAGTCCCAAGATTTAATTGTCTATTGAAATGATCGGTGACGTATGG
>JAQIXG010001747.1:0-20378 GCA_034700105.1 Oconnorella tubifera | reverse complement strand
CAAAATAGTTCCTAACTAAAATAGTTCCTTATAATAATTTACAATGTTTCCGTATGTAATGAAAATATTTTTTTCTGTAGCCAGGCAAGAATATTGTGCAGATATTAACAAAATTAAGTACTGACGAGTCAGTAAATCTTTTCGATGCAATATCAACCGAAAAGATACAACAGCATCAGCATTATGAAGCGATAAGCAATCTCAAAGCCATAGTCGAGCACTTATGCTACGGGTTAGCGAGTATTAGGGTAAGTCTACTTTTATAATCAACCTCTAAAGTTGTTTTTTTTACTTAAAACTTAATGCAACAAAAACTTTGTTTATTGAATGTACCGAAACAATAATATTGAGTAGTATTGAGTAGTATGTTGCTTTATCTGGTACATCATTAAATATGTAACGTAATAATAAATTAATAACTTTAAATTAGTTAATTTAGTACAGAAATGCTTCAAAAAGTCAAGTAGTTTTACAATTGATGATAACTCTAAAATTGTTATGTTTTTTGGGAATGTTTCATTTCTTTATTTATTTTAAATGTGCAGTATTTTATTACATTCGATATATTAAGTACATAATATTATGTTATTTATAAATTAATTATATAAAGATTATTAAATATTCTATTTTGTAAACAACAAGTTCTAAATTAATTTAATGTAGAATATGTTGGATAATAGTAAAATTGTCAATAAACAAAAATATTGTTCTCTTAAGTTAAATTTCAATGTACTCTTGTAAAACTGTTTTCTCAAAGTTTATTGAGAGAACAGTTTAATTGTTTTTATTGATATTATGTCTTCAGACTGACGATTATGCATTAATGGCAATCAATAACCAGTCGTTGGTATTTCGCTGCATTCAACCTGGTGTCACATTTCCACCTGACTTCTTCTGGACTATTGAAAAAGTAAAAGCAAAATTTTGGTTTATTTTCTGTAAATAAACGAGTTATAATGGAAATAAATTTGTAAAATGTTGCGTACTTTAAATGTATATTTAGAATTTAGATTTACTATTCTGAACACATTTTAAAATTGTCACTATTCACTGTCATGTACTAGATATAAAATTATTAAGTTTTGTCAAATGGTATGAACTAAATGAAAATATTGCTTCTTCTTTCATTATTATATTTTCAAAAACTGTGCTCAACAGAATCAGGCAAAGCGAAATGAATACAACCTTAAACAACATACACAATACTAGTATGTATGTTGATTGATTGCACGATGTGTTTTATTTTGTAAGAGTATTTAAGGAAAGGTTTTAAAATCACATCATCGAGTCGCATACCTAGGTTACGATCACTACGCATTGTTTGATTGTAACCATAAGATCAGGATAATTTTCTTTCTTAATCTTATAGCAAATAAGAATTCAGTATCAAAACAAGGTCTTAGTTTATCTTTTAAACTTATTCATTTAATCTAGAAATGCAAAATTTTATTTAAACAGATATAATCTCCGATTAGAACGTAACTAATTTAAACTGAATTTTATTTTAAAATTTTGATTTCGATCAAGACATGCTTATTTTACATGGTTGTAGTCATTATATTTGACGAAATTTCCATATTAATTTTTGGTTTAACTTTAAGTGCTCTTTGCGCAAAATAATAAAGCTTTTTGTACCTCCAGGATTTCTAATAGGTCGAATTAAACTGAAATTCTGAATTGATTAAAGCATCAAATAAATCGCTTTTCATTATTTATTTGTTTGTATTAACTTCAGAATCTGCTTAATATTGACGTAGACAATACCATGATAGACGTAAATGAAGAACAGGCCTACACCATATTACTGATTACTGTCATGGGAAAAGGTTTTATCCGATCAGTAAGAACATTATAATTTTCAACATACATCTATTTGCATTTATAATTATGTTTACAATAAACTTACAATATTTTATCATTAAATTTTTGTTATGAAGAGCATAAACATAACATATTAAGTTAGAGGTTAGTGAGTTTTAATTTATCATGTTACTTGCATATAATATTGATACCGTTTTTAAATTAAATCAAAGGCTATCGATTATTTATCTTACTTATTTATTCTCCTGATATGTAACACAAGTACTTATCATTTATTTCTTAATTTAATTTCTCTACTTTTCTTACATTTGTCACTCTTAAGTAATAAATGAACAAAAACTTTGAAATAATGCAATATGAATCTGTTTGCTAGATAATCATGGAACCTTTGAGATGTGGATTGGTAAATGATGTAAAGTTTTCTTCTTTTCGAGTGAGGCAGAATTTTAAGACTATTGTTACAGTTCTCGTTTATCTTTATAGACGAATGCTTTACAGTGACTCTTCAAAATGGCAAAACTCCTTGGTATGTTAGCATTTTTCTTGACATATTCGTTATTTTTTAAAATGACATTAATGTAAATTTAGAGTATTTGAAAACTATGTAGAGAAATTATGGATTTTATTGCAAATAATATTATGTTATAAAATATTAGACTATTGTTTAGTATATTTAAAAATTGGATGTTACAAGTTGAAAGCTATTTGAATATAACAAAACAATTTTGTAAGTATGAGATTCAATTTAGCACGTGCTTGAACTTGATAACTTTACTTATTGCTTGTTTACCTAACTATAAGTTAAGTTTAACTTTTAAGTATATATAAGATTATATAGTATATAGCAGATATATAGGATTATATAGTATACAGCGTATATCAGCAGAAGATATCCAAGCTAATGGGTATTTTTTTTATAAAATTACGAAGTATCATTAATATACTTTATACTAATTTCTTCCTATTTTTGTGTTTACATTTTAATCAAAGCCGGAAGTTGATGAACTTCCTGATCAAATATTCGACGACGCCATGATGGGATCTGTCTACGACAAACTGGAGACCAGTTTTGTTTACGCTGAGGTAACTTAGATAGTAATTAGAATAAAATATAGTCAGTTAAGGTTATCATATAGTAATAAATATATAAATATATTAGTCGTTTATAGACGAGCCAAAAGTTAGTCTTATTAAATTTGCATCTGGTTGAAAAGAATTTTGAAAATAACTTGTTTAAAAAGTTATTAAGTTTATTAACTGATATTTTAGTTGTACATGATTTAAATATTTTTTGCTCATAAAGTATGTTTTAATTTTTTAATTACTTTTAGAAACTGCTGAAAGAAAGATTTCAAAAGTATGCTAAGAGACTACTTTCAGTGACTATTTAAAGTAACAGCAATTTAACTTTTCGTTGTAAACAATTGTAAAATATTTATTGATTTTATTCTAAAAATTAACTGAAATTAATAATAATCAAAAATATCCACCAATAATTATTTCTTAAAATATATAAGTGGGTAACATAAAATTGTTTCAATAATGCGTTTCAATATTAATACAATATTGTATAATATGATCCATTATGGTAATGTTGATATAATAATAATATGATACAATGTAACAACATTATTATTGCATTATTTGTATAATTATAAATATAATTATATAAATTATATTATATATTATATGAATTACCAGATTATATTTATTTACTAACTAGCCCTATTACAAACAAGCATAACAAATAATTGACATATAGTCATTTCTTTCAAATATATAAAAGGAGAATAAAACTTATTTCAATAAAAAATAACGGTATATAATATGTATTATACTTTATAATTGTTTTTAATAGATTAAAGTATAATATCATGTGCTAAAATGTAAGTTGACTAAACAGCACAAAGCTTAATCGGCAAGATTTTGATGGATTGATTTTAGAATTTTAAATTAATCAATGACTTATTAATCGAAGTAAACAATCCACAATAAATCTTATTATGTAATCAATCAAAGTCTATATAATCATTAATTACAATTAATTTTAAAGAACGGAATAGCATTAAATTCTATTTACAATATACTATATAGGTAATAATAAACAAGCTAATTACCATAATTTGTAACTATTATCCTTCTCATATTAACTTCATAATTGTAACACTACATAAATCATTACTAACAAATTTATTAAACACAACATTAAATTTTATTCTATCATTATTTTTTAATAATGATATCACACGTTATAAACAATTAAATACACAATTTCTAACAACTACAACAAAAGTAATTTCACTTCTCTAACTCTTTACTTACTGTCCCCACATTACAATCAATCAACCCAAAACCAAATCTAACACCCCCCACGTTCATAGATCCCCCCTCCCTCCCATCACCTTCACTATTCACCGTATCCCTTGGTCTATTCATATCCTGCTTTGGTCCATTTATTTCCTCCCTTTCTCCTTCCTTCCTTCCATCTTCCTCGATCAACAGATTTGTATCTGCCGGTACATTCAGTATATTTATCTCCCTCGGTACCCTGCGAGCCCTGACTAGGCCCTGCTCGATGGCCTCTGGGACGTACACTCTCTGGCCAGTCTTGTTATTGATGAAGTGCCCCGTGTCTCGGTCGATAAGGCCACGACGGATCGCCTGAAGGAAAGAGACTGGCCGCTGGGCTCGAATGTCCATGACAGCTATGACAGCGTGGGTGACACTGTCATATTCAGGACTTGTGTCATCGTATTCGGCAAACACCCAGCCATCGTCTAGAGCTTGATCAAGAGGAATTGTTTGATCACTGAAAGTTTAGAAGGTAAAAATATCCTGTGCTGAAGAAAAATTTGACACTTTTTTTGAAAATACTAATTTTTCACTTGATATAACTAAATATATATGACTAAATATAGATATAACTATATTTATCCACGCATTAAAAAGTGAAATACAAAAATATCAGTTAACTAAAATCAATAAAATTATTCAATTGTAAATTTATTGCTAGATTTTAAAAGTGTCAGAAAAGATAAATATATAATCTAGGAAATATACTATGTTCAGTTTGTCTAAACAATAGACGACGTTGTTTGAAGATTTCATACAAAATTCTGATTAAGATTTGATCCATGGTGAATTAATCCACTTCACAGAGAAATTCTGGTCTATTACAAAATATTAAGCATCCTAGTGCGGATGCCTTGCAATTTGAAAAGTTCTATATAGCTACATTTCTTGGCATTGTAAGTTGGCAATAATTTAATTAAATAACACAAATCATCAAATGATGACAGGATGGGTGCACTCGAATCTACAAGTATAGCTAACAGTTGTTTACTTCAAAAGATAAATAGTCATCAGGAAATCTGTCCTTGTCTTATAACAAGTTACTTCTAATGCAGACTCAGGTCTTACTAACCTCAGATAATTATGATAACAGCCCTTATCATTATCAATCAGCTTTCTATGATAAGCCTCCATCAGATCCACTTTCTCAGCGGTTAGTGCATCCAGGGCTCCGGTCAGTTTGTAGTTACGATCAACTCTTCGTCGAACAGTCACAAGGGCCACAACATCAATCTTTGGAGGTGATAAGCTGACAGAAGTATACGTCACATCAATTAGACCAATGCGCATTGCTTCAGGAATGGGAACACCTGGAATAAACATGTAATAAAAATGTTATTGAAAGTTATTTTGACTATTAAGAAAGCAATTCGTGATCTCTTTGAAAAATTCGCCAGCAAATGATTATAATATCTACCATTGCAATATAGAAAATTTAAAAAACTAATAAAAGAATTGACAAAAGAGTGACAAGATGGTTTGTCTTAAAAAATGAGATACTCGGTAAATCCAAAAATTGTCATATCAAAGAAACTGATTAATGTTATTGTTGTTGTCCACCCTCATTTGGATGCCGGTGCACCCACGTATTTCACCTCTCAGTCTAAATACTCACTGGCCAGTGAGTGCCTCCCACTGTCCTAACTCTAGCACCTTCAGGATTCGTTCACAAATATAACAGATTTACTGTTATTTGTATGTGTATGCAATTGAAAAGGTAACGTGTCGTTGAACATGTTGTTCATAATTGCGTTTAAGTTCATGATTGAATTGAAGAAACTTATTCATTAACCTAGCCCATTGACCGGATTCCTATGCATTCCAGTATGACAATCCACCACTCCGTCTTTGACAGCCTGATGGAAGGATATTTCTCTGTTTGTCCGCGGATCAACTACTGCACGAATGACATATCTCTTCCTTTCTTCCTGACAGATAGAAGTCAATTCATCCGCTTCACAAGATTCTCTCCGGAACTTTCCATTAGTTGTGATGAGTTCACCAGTCATGGCATTCACATACGTCATCTGTTCGAGGGTTTCCACTTCTTCTAAAGTCATCCGCATTTCATAGTATCTGTCATTAATTAAGTGCAATACAACTTTATATAATTAGAACGCTACACGATAACATTATAAATACACGCAGCATAAGGGTTGGGTCAAAAACTTTAGAAGAAATGTAGCCACAACTTAAAATTAATTTAAATTAAATTAAAATTAAAAATTAAATTATATTAAGCTTAAAATTTAATTTTAATTTAATGAAATTTAATTAAAATAAAAATACTAGATCGTATGTATAGAAAGAATAAATCTGAAGCTCCTAACCTATGTGAATAAAAAATAAGACTACTTATAATTATAATTATTTAGGACTAATAATAATTGATATTACAATTACTGTATAATAATCAAATTTATTATTGCAAATACACAATTAGATTTTGTTTTGTTAACTAGGGTTAAGAAAAGATAAGATTTTGTCTAACAGGATTTAGATTTTGTTTTGTTAATGTTTATTAAAAGATATATACTAAAAATGTTGTCACAATAATCATTAATGTTAAAATATCACGCATAACGTATTAACCTTTAAATATTGATATTTGAAAAACAGTTTGTTTTTTTCTTAAATAATCCATTGAATAAATATGAACTGAATATTTTATTTAATAAATTTAAGTTTTAGGTTTCTATAATATTGAATTGTGCCTATACAATGGGTGTATCCTTCTATAGTAGCTAGTCACTTTCTTTCATTCATCGATATGTATCTTCTTCTAATTTGAGCTAATTGATTATATCTTTAGATGAATTTTTAGTCTAAATTGAAACAAAAGAGAATTGGTCTAACTTGAAATGTCTGCACTGCGTGGCGTGCTTGAGATGTTCCCAATGTTCGACCATTCTGATTGGTCGAGGGGCGCTGTTGAGGGCACGACGGAAATGTCGCCATTGGTTGTAGAATGTCTGAATAATTAAAACACAACGAATATAATATCATGTAATATTAAGTATCTATTCCTTACTGTATACATCAATTTATTTCAATATTGCAATTCTTTATTATTAGTCGTTTTCAGTATGTTAGTGACACAAAAAATAAAAAAATATAAAACTGAAAAAACTGAATAATATTAACAATCAAGTAATGGAAAGAGCTCTGAACATAGGCTTAATCTCTTTAATCCATTTGATAGAGTCGAATTGTTAACAGAGATCAAATAATTGAAAAGTAATGCAATTAACTATTCAAACAAAACAAACCTGATAACAAAGAACTGATCTATCAAGGTTAGCTACAGTTGCAGTTAGTGAAGATAGGCCTAAAATAGTTAATAAGAATTTAATTAAACAAACATTAGTAAACTGAACTAATTGTAGCAGTCGTGCAAATCTATTAGATATTTAATCCGAAACTCTTCCACCAACATACCAAATCAAATTATAATATCTGAGGATGTATTAACAATAATTTTATTGGGTAAATTTTATAGGAAAAGTTTATGCTGGACAACCAATATTATTGCAAGGAGTACAAATATTCAGAGCCACAGATTGTAACTGAGCTCCTGACAATGAGTAAAACAGTGTTCATAGTCAGAAATAAAAATTTGGCAAAATACTTAATTTCATCGGAAAGAAAACTTCTTCTAAAGTACAAACCAGAGTTTGGTTCAAATCACAGCCAATCTCTATAATGAAATATAATTATTTTTACTGTTATTAATTTTCTACCTTTATCTCTTTTACTTTATTTTCCTCTTATTTACTTTCAATTTTCGCTTTCTTGCTCTGTAATTAACAATTTAAAGTCCTAAAAGCCAAAAGTATATACCATTTGATGATTTAAGGGACATAAGTTCAGATTCAATGTGGCTTAATGTTCGGTGAATTTTACTTAAATCAATGAGGTCTGGTGTTTGAGTCGCAAAGTCAATAATTCGCTTCAATCTCAACGCAACACGGTCTTCAGAAGTTATCGCATGTTTAAGCAGATAAGTATTCTGTAAAAAATAAAACGATTAAATACAAAATATAGATATGAACAACAAAGTACGATTAGATAATAAGTTAAGTTATCGCATTAAGCGAAGCATTGTATAGTCATTTTATTTATAAGAAAATTAAAAAATAAAAACATAAAACGTGCAATCTTATAGACGAATGGACAGATATTAAGAAAAATATTAAAAATAAAAAATACTAAACAATATAAAAGTCAAGAACTAGATTGTCATAAATTATAATTTTAACTTGTTTAACAAGATCCATAAGTACGGTAATTGTTTTTATAGAATCATATTCAATTTTTTGCTTAGATGTAAATATTTCATAATATTAACATTATATAATATATAAATATTGCAGATTTTTGTATTATATAATTTTGTTATCATTTTGAATAAAAAACGTTCTTCTGAATACAAACTATGTAAAAGTTTGATAATCTAAAACTTTAAAAAATAATATTCATTTTTAAACAGGGAGCCATACTACCCATTGTGACGTCATGTCACGTGATGATGTTGTTAAGGTAGGCACTAGGAGAGTCCTCAGTTTGCGAATACATTCAGTCCATGAAGTCAAAAGAAGGATTTCAAGTCTGAATCACAAACGATCAACAGCACGAGTACACAATTCGTAAGTTCAAAGAAACTTCTTATAATTAATATTAATTCAAATTACTTCTTACTATTGATTAATATAACATTGAAATTGTTGATTTTTTCTTCATTTTATACTAGAAATTAGTGTATATTATACAAGTATAAAAAATATAAATACTTTCTCTTTTAAATGAAGGGTCTCATTTGTATCTAACTTCAAATGTAATAAATAATGTTATAAGTAACATTTGATTGCCTGAAAATTAAACAAAGCAAAATAACAAAAACCTTTCAACAGCAGTCAATGCGCTGTTATCTGGAGTTGGTAGAATGCACGGCACAGCTGGTACGTAGCCTTCATCTCCCTGTGCATTGCGAACCTATCAGATATCTAAATGTAACTTAATATGAAATAAACTTATCAATAAAATCATTTTATTACAGATTATAATACATTGGAATTTTTACATTCTGTCAATGTTTGATATTTGATACTAGAAATTTTATAATTTTGTGATATTCTGAAAGAAACAGAAAGTAGATTAAGCGATTTAAAACAGAAAGTTAATTAAGTGATTTAAAACAGAAAGTTGATTAAGTGATTTATGCCACAGAGCGTAAACTGATTGGATAGTTAAATTATTTTGTAAATTAACAGAGTTTGTTACTTAAAACAAATAACATACACAATCACTCACTATAAAATTTATAAATATAATATTATACATATATAAATACAATATAACTTTGTAAACTATATTGTTGATATGAATATTTCATTTAGAAATTAGTTAAATTATAATATGTAAATTATATACATTGACTGTCAATTATATAAATTACTTGATTAACTAATTACGGACTAATTTACAGTGAAGGTTTAGAGGCTTTATGTGATACTTTTTGTTACAATGAATTTATATAATTGAATAACTAATTTCCTAAAAATTGAATATATATTAGTTAAGTGAGAGAGAATAAAAACATCTGCCAATGCAACTGTAATTTTTAGAAATTTTTAGAAATTATTGTAAATAAATTAAAAAATACAGCATTTCTATGGTAAATATTGTAACATAGAGACTAATGCTACTTACCTCATCTTATAAATTAGCTCATTTTACTTAATCATTATAATCTAGTTGATTGTAAAATTTACTTTACTTAAGGATAAAATAATTGATTGACTGTTTCTTTAATTTATAACTTACTTTTAACCAATTAGGATGCGATGAATCTGTAACGATGACTTCTTCTCCTTCCTTTAGATTCAACTAAAATTTGACATGTGAACTTAGTTAGAAGTGAATATTGGTGATTTGAATACTCAATTTTAATTTAGACCAACGCAAGACACAACATTGCAGGAAAAAATAACATTTTATGACTTTAAGAAGAAATCATGGAATTTTAGCTTCTATGCGATATGGCCCTTAACTTTACAATTTAATAAACTTCCATGAAGAAATTACATTGCAAATATGTTCAATACTAGATATTTTAATATACTTGCAACAATATATTTGCAATACCATCGTACAATTATAGCATTACAATACACGCATTATAATGCTGCGATTTTATTTAACACGTAGGATTTATATTAAAAAATGTTATCTATTGAGAATTTGAGAGACTTTATCATAAAATTAGCATACTTCATTTGTTTCCAAAGAACATGCAGCTTTGAAAACTTGTGGACTGCACAGACTGACAAGGAAAGGTGGAACATTATTTCCTTCCAGTGACAATGAATCTATCTTCATTTTCCAAGTGTGAAAGTATTTTGTCATATTCTATACAAACATCAAGAAATCAATAGATCAAAATCTTTAGTTTTAAACGATACAATACAATCCAGGTAGGCTATTTATTTTTGTATTGTCAATATATTTAGAAATAACTTTTGTAAAAAATACTTTTTTATAAACAACACATTAAAACATATTGTTACATATTATTGCGTAAAATATTTATTTTTAAAAGATTGTTCTTTTTTACACGTGGAGAGCGTCCCCGTGCAATTCAATAGCGAATTAATTTGTTAGTAACGTAGCGCTGTGTTCGTCTATAGGGGTCGTATCAATAAGTTGAATAATGAAGATAATAAATTTAAATAAATAATTAATTAATGATCAATTAGGATATGTGTTAATTGATTCGTGAATTTTTATCGGAAGTTGGCTTGTAAACAAAATTTCAAGTCAATGGTAAAATGGGAAGTTGGTTAAATATCGATGACAAGATTTGTACTATACATATATATGTACATACATACATACATATTACATACATACATACATACATACATACATACATACATACATACAAACAAACACATGAAGCTAATAAAAGTGTTGTAAAAAAGGACAGTCAACCCAATACCAGGCTACCCTTAAATCTGTCACTACTCAATAAGCTTTAATTCAATAAGCTTCTATATTTTGAATGTAACGATTCAATACGCCAAAAGCAATATTTTTATGCCAATGAAGTTGGGCCTATACGTCCACAAACTAAGTTTCAAAGTCTAGAAATTTATGTTGTAACTTGTAACCGATTACTTAAACAAACGCAACAAGGCCTATATTATTTGTTTTATAGGATAAGTAGCTTACATCCCAGATGGCCCGAAATTTAAACATAAAATCAGTACAAAACTATCAAACGATAATAATACTAAGTTAAAGAATGCTACAAAGAAGGAACTTCTCAAATGATAAATGTTCGCATTAGGACGTTTGAATTGCTATATATCTAGGCCTAACCACTTGTTTGCAGATTTTTTGCAGTAATTATAACTTAGCAAGCGAAATAATGTGAACAGTGAAAAAAAGGAAGTAAGAATAATTAATAGTGAAGATTAGTTACTATTCATTTTATGTTGCAAAATATGAGTAGTCCCGTTATATAATAAATAGAACATAATCTAGACAAAATATCTAGAGCATTTATGCAGACAAATCAGATAAGACTATTTGAATCGATTTTGTGAATCGAATTATTTACCAAAACAGTCAATTATTGAATCAAAGCCTCGGCTATAAGAATTTTTTTTATAACCTGTAGCAGATGTTTCTGTAATTATTTATAACTTTCAACAGTTTGTAAGTACGACTGCAGTTATAATACGCCCGTGTGTTATCAATATCGTCAAATTACAATAATAGACTGTCAGATGTTACATTAGCATATTTTTGTACAAATTGCAGGTTACAGATTATAATAGGTATGGACATATTATATTTGAAATTGAATTATTATAGATCTGCTACACATTATTATTTAAAGAGTATAATTATGGGGAGAACCATGTATCGCCCTTACTCAATTTTATTCAATGCCGCATATTGCAATACTTGATTACCTTACAGGATAAAGATTCTTAAAATTACTTATGTATTTTGTTTTTTATTGCTATAACATTTTTATAATGAAAAGTAATACAGTGTACAGATTGAATATTAAGTTAACATATAATACGTTGTGTAACATAGTAACTTAGATAACTTAGTAATATAGATTATATTTAATGACAGTTACATTTATAAAGTTACGAAGTCTCTGCTCACACCACTTTGGAGGTTTGCAATCATTCACTCACTTTAACAAAAAACAATAACTTTAACAAATTGCTGAAGTTATTTCTACAATTACCTTTATTTATTTACGTATTTCATAATTGTAACTAATTGATTGATTTACTGTAGACTATAATTTTGTAAACTTTGTCAAATTGTTATATCCACAGATTACTACAATGAATAAATATGAAAAGAAGAAAATGCATTATCTTGCCTTGACGATTCCATATAGTACAGCAGCTGACAATGTATCAGTTTTGGAAAATTCATTTCGTATTTCACTTTGCAGTCTATAAAGAGTGTGAGTCATCTCGTATTCGTATTGTATAGCGTCTGCATAAAACTGTAAAAGAAGATAATTATCCAGCTTATAGAAATGCTCACTCATATTGCAAATTTGCTAAAGAAAGTTCTTTTTTTCTTGAATGATAAAGCTTAAAATGTTTGAAAAGTTTTTAATATTTTGTGTGAAATAAAGTTAAATCTTTGATGCTATTGTTGATGCATAACAATTGCGTCGCTTTCAGTTAAACCTAGTGAGGTTTGCTCTAATCCAAGAAGAGTAAATAACTACATAGCTTATAAGTGAAACCTTAAAATAAATTAAAATCATTTAGATTTTAGAACACTCAAAACGTGAAAATTTAATAATGCCGCAGGCAGTAGTTTCAATAGGTTTAAAAAATGAAATCTTTAATCATATATTCAACTTCACACAGTTGATTTTTAGTGAATTTAAAATTAAAGAATTACCTCTTTTGGCTATTTTGATATTTGTAATTTAGTTTGAGATATTTTTACTCCAGCTTTGAACTGACTAGTTTATCTGAAGTCAGTCATTAAATGATAGGAATCAAACAAGAGTCTTGTATTCTTTCTATTTATTTTCATGTTTTAAGAAACACTCATATCCTATTGATCATATTCAGTTGTGTGAAACAAAGATTAAAACTATTTACATTTCATAAAAGTATTAAATGAGGCAAATGAGACAAATACCTTTGATAATTGTGGCGATGCACCGGCTGCTGACATCTTGCGTATGCAGTCATCATTTGTCTCCTGATAACATAATACATATGATATACATTAGACAGAATTATGTTAACAGTTGGTGCAGTGCTATTCAGACGCACTACACCAATTGTTATTTATTATATACAAATATTTACATTAACTACATATTTTTATTAAATGTTTGCTGTACATTGTACATTATAATTGCTCTACGTTTTCTTTATGCAATTAGTTTATTTTCGCCTATAATTTTCTTACTTTTGCTTCTGTTACGGTTACTGAATGAAACTTTGTAATAATCTTATATTTTACATATGTAATAATCCAGATCTACATTAACATTAAATCTCAAAATAAAGCCATATAAACAAATCACATGAAATATTGCAAGCAAACATCATAATATGAGTACTATAGAACAATTGTTTAAATGAAAACAGTCACTAAATATAAATAATCTAACATTAATAGACAGATAGTGTAATAATTAAAATAATAAAGCCAAGTTTAACATATACAAGCTGTTAACATTTGCCTGTAACTGACTGATCTTTGACACTGCTAGAGTAACAAGTTTGAATATTTAATTTTTTCTATTCTTTATATATTGTTTTATAAACTGTTTGTTTTATAAAAAAAATAATGATATTATAAATACCGTTTTTATTGCAGACTCAACCATGATTGTGATAATCCTTCAGAGTTATAGATTCCTCGCTACAAATATCAATATTCGCTGAACATAACGAAAACAACACTTTAAGCGAAAGCATAATATTATAACTGTACAATATAGAACACATAAAATCATACACCAGTGCAGCGAACAAATCTCACTTTGAAAGTGGAAGGGACATAAAACGATTTAAAAATTAAGGAACCATTTATTCAACCTTTAACCTAAATTTTAGACTAAATTTTTTGTGGATAAAACTTATGCTATGATCTTTTATTGACCAATCAAAAACGTTAACAGTCGAATATGTTCAAAAAGTTGTAACAAAAGTTTCCTGTTTAAATTGATCTCTTCGTTATCTTGACATTTTCGAGACAATCCATTAACAAAAGTAGAAAACGCGAATAGAGAATATTTCAGTGTTTAAGCCTACTTAAAAACCTTTCAAAATAGTTTGTGTTATATCGTTTATCTCTTTCGTAGCAAAGACTATTTTGTATTAACATTTAATGCAAACTACCAAAATGTTTGATAGTTTGATCGTCTTTAGTTAAATAGTCCTATATTTTAATAATCATAAATTGCGTACATTTCTATACTTTTGTTCATAAACTATTCGTATCACAAAATATCGACTAATTTTCTAGCTTAGGGTATACTCTTTCTATTTCACAGTTTATTCGCTATAAATTTCAGACTAAGATCATATAAATAGAATAGACGATTGGCAAGTAATCACGGACAGATATCATCATATTCAAGTCATGCTCTTCCGATATCGATGTTCATCACTACGCCGTAACCTAAATCATTATCCATCATCAATCATTCTTTAAATATTGCAAAACCAGGTTTTTCATGTTGTTAATATCCATAGTACATTTGTGAAAACCATAGAATATGCAGTATTTCATACTGTTGCTGTTAAATACTTTCTTTTTGCTTTTGAGCTATATGCAAAATTAGTAATAGCCACTGAGTATCCAATAAAAATTTTAGCTCATTTTAATGTTTTACAAAGCAAAAACAAACTGATTAGGCCAATACAATCTAACTTGAATAATTCTACAATTCTATAATTTCACGTTTTTTAAATTAAGATCAATAATTTTAAATCCACGCAAAATGAAATGTATCGATATCATTTAATCAAATTGAATTAAATTAACGTTCAACTTGAGTTAAACATTGTGACAATAGCAGGGGATTCGATTGTTTTTTTGTTTGTTTTTTGAGGAGGACGGAACAATTAATCGCAACATATTTTAACTATTGATTTTATCGACATCATAAAATAGGTATGCGATGAATAATGATGTGTTACATTGTAAGATTTTCTTTTGCAATTTTCCTTCGAAATCAGTGACAAAAATTCGTTCAACGTATTCAATACGCTGCATTTTGTTGGTATTCTATCTGGGCGCATTGATTAATATTATGATCGAGAACAGAGACTAAAATAAAAGCGAAACTGTGTGAATGGAAAACACTCAACTGCAGACACATTAAATATGACGAAGAGAAATTTTTAGAGGCATATAATTATACTGCTTTCTTTTCAGTGTGCTGTAATATTGTAATAGAATGGCCGTCTGAAAGAATATATATAACGTGTTCTTATCAATGTTTTTTCAGTGAATACAGTTCATATACATATAAATGTTTACATGAATAACTAAAACTGTTTATACATCGAACAAAAATGAACAGTTAGCATATCTAACATAATTATTAGTCAGCCATTACTATTAAACAATAACAGTTTTGCAACCATTTCTAACCCATGTTAATACATTTAATCGTTTGGCGACCAAAGTTCTGTATATTCAGATATCCAGAAATAATTGTAAAAACATTCTCTTAGTAGATTTTTACTTTTCTCGCTAGAGGCGATGATAGCCATAAATGAATTCCATATGGTCGATGGCATTATGGTCGATGGCGTGTTAGCACCGCATGTTTATTGTTAACCAGATTGAGAGTTTAGGCAGATTATATTTAACATGGCAAGTATTAAGGCACGCTTTTTTCTATCGTTTTCATAAACTAATATAATTTAATCATACATTATGATATTAGATCATAATTAAAGTAGTTTACTTTATGTAAGTTTATGATAAAGAATTTCAGTGACAAAGTTTCATTTGATTTGTCATTAACGTGTATATCTCTCACGCATGACTTAATTTTAATTAACTTTATTTATTTAGAAAAATTCTATAGAATGCCATTTACCTCTGCTAAATATGAAATTTTTATTACAAGAAGGTTCTAAATTAAAAATCAGACGACCAAAATTAATAATATGTCTAGGCTATTTGTTTAACATTATTATTAGAAGTACCTTAACGTGAAAATTACGTACTAATTAAGGACACTTAGTGTATATGCGTTCATTAGTATGCCTATTATAATTATTTTTAGTACACCGGGCACATGCATTGTTAAATAACATTTTAGTTATAAAACAGGTAAATATTATATATGCAGACAATTAATTATATAGATATACAACTAGGCCTATAGCGTAATAATGCATTGATTATAACTGCACATGACATAATTGTTTTTTAATAAATCCTACACGTACCATAGGCCTAGGAGTACAATTGTACGTGTTTTTAGACGAAACTAACTGCCACAATCAATATCTAATATCCTGACTTCTATTGATTAATCTATCGCCTATTGTTTCATTGAGCATTGTTAGAACAAGCTAATGAATCGCTGATATATTACTGATGGCCATCGTAGACATAATATACACTGAAGTATATTGACTACTAGTGACATTAAAAGCTACGACATAGTAATATTGCATTATGGAAAACAATATTGCAACATAAAAAAGTACCTTCTCATTAATATAAATAATACAGACAATTATACATGAAGCCTAATATTATACATGAAGTAAATTATTTTTATTTTGTTATTAATTTATAGGTCACCGTTTAATAGAAATTCGCTTTACAAATATAAACGCACAGCCTTCATTTCTGTATGTAGGCTATTTTAAATAGGCCTACTTGTTTAATTTTATTGAATTTTCATTTAAGTTCTACACTTTGTCAAAAATTCAAAATCTCTTCAAAAAATTGTATTACAAAAACTAACGAGTATAATAACAAATATAAACCGCATAAAACACAAAAAAATCAATAATACAGTATGTCAAATAAATAATTAGTCACAAATGTAAATATATATAAGATATACCCATGTTCAATTGCTAGTCATTGACTCATAATCTGAGTAATTATTTAAATAAGACATTTAAGTCATAAATAAGGTAAGTCATTTTAATACATTTAAGTGACTTACCTATCTTCAAAGCCAAAGTTTTTCTAATGATGAATTATGTATTTTGATGTAATTTGTATTTAAAACTCTACACTGTATACACTATATACACTGTATACTAAAGTTATTATACCCGCACATGACTCGGAATGTAGTCTAGTCAATACGATAAGATTCGAGATTGTGTTGTTTTACTGCAAAGTTCAAACGCAACATCATATACTCGACGTTACTGGAAAAGCTGTTAATATATACAACTAAACAGAACAGTTGTAAGCTTACTGTATTTTTTTTATCTCTTATTATACTGTTACAGTAGACTGACACAGATAATAACGAAGATACGAGCACGATGACGAAGATGGAACAGTGAGTGGTCTGGGGGGTATAGTATTGCCCTTTAATTTTAAGTTTAGGTTCCCAAAGTAGATGATTACTGTAGAAAATACATAAAGCCGCTTGGGTCGACTACTTTGGCTGATAAGTAGGCCTAAATTAATTATACTCAACAAGTCAACATATTCTAACCACACCTCCCCGCCCCCCCCCCCTCTCCGCCAACATATTGTCAGACATTATTCTAAGAAAAGAAAATCACTGTTTTGTCATGTAATAAGACATTTACAGCTGGATTTAGTCGCTCCAATTTCGTAAAATTAGAATTCGATAAATGCAAATTTAGAGTATAATAGATATTTTGCAATTAGAATGCGATATCACACCACTATAGATATTCAGTATTCTTCCTGCCCTAACACTCTTACACAACATCAAAAATTGTAAAAAAAAAACGCTAAAGAAATTATATAGCCTAGTTATCGCAATGTATGAGCGGGGAGGAATTTTGCTAGTATACGTTTAATTCGAAGTACGGCAAGCGTAAAAGTTAATAATTCAGGCGATATTTCAGATTGTCTGAATCCATGTAGTCGTTGTCATACATCTAGATAGGACTACTTCACTAAAATCGTGCGCTTTATTATAATTCCTTAACTATATCCGAAATTTGAAATGTGTATGTCAATTAATAAAATATTTCGTGCTATTGTTATTATGAATGAAGTTGTTGAAAAATAGTCTAAAATAAAACAATATAGAAGAGATTTTAAAAGCATCTAAATCATAATATGAATTGAATAATGTATTTAATTGTAAAATGTACAATAATTGTAGAGAGGTGACCCGGTGACAGCGCGTGTATATCAAAGATTTATTAAGTTTGGTTTTTTATTGAATAATAAATTTTCACAAATCCTCCTCAAATATATAAAAAAAACGCTATATTTTAAATTGGGATCCACCTCGTGCCTAAAATCTGTAATAACTTGAGTTGTGGAAATATATTAATTTTTCGATTTTTGTGTAGTGGTGTACTATCGCATTGTAATTGTAAAATATCTTAGATAGACGTATCCTTAGGATGGATTAACGACAGCGTAGAATTTACAAATATCTTATTTATCGGATGTGAATACGAATGTAAACTGGAACACACCAGGTAATATTATAGCTTATTATATGCGTACAGATGTTTGTTTATGAATACAAATGGCTCATAGACATTCCTACTAATTCATTCAGTAAGAGTTCATAGTGACCTTTACTGAAGAAAAAGCATAACCTAATAAACCTACCTTACGAAGCTTTAGTATGATAAACAACAACAGTACTACTCTGAATCTCTGATATATTAATCATTTGTGGTTACCAGTGCTACACGTTTATTAAGACGCTGATACAGTAATACAGTACACGTGGCTGTATACAGTATTTATGTAGAACCTCTTTGGACAGTTTTGCATGTATGGCAAAGAAATTGAATGTCATGGACTTATATACAGGAAAATAACTATATTTGAAATATTATTTTATGGCAAAAGTTAATAATTAAGAAGCATCCATCGTCTGGAAAGTCAAAGATAAGCTTTTACTCGAGACTTTATGAATTAGCTTTTATGTGTGGTGCCCCCTCCAACAAATTAAAAATTCCAGACCCATAAAAAACATAAATGGTCTCGAGTCAATATCGTCAAAACAAACTAACACAGAAACATAATATTGAATTATTGCTTAATTGTTTTATTAACAATTCAAAATACAGTAGACATTGTCATTGGACTCAAACGAATGAACTAACAAAATAATTAATATGAATTATATATATTTTTTATTTAATAACGTTTCTATTAAATTTTCTCTCTCGGTACAATCGATACAAATTTAACCAATTTTATTTGATCTCCAATAATCCCTGAACTTGATACAATAATTAGGTCTAAACATGTGTTTCTGAAAATTTTCCAATTTCTAACAACCCGGCATCCGCATCAGATGCATAGTTCTTGTACATGGAACCCCCTGGCCTGGACACGGCCCCGCAATTCTGTACCCCTTCGATCTCAGTCCTTTCTTTCATAGAAACTATTTTCCTTCTAGCCTCGCTAACGACAGAACCACTCGCAATACAATCGCAGTCCATAATGTCAGTTCCCTCTACAAAAGCGTGAGTTGGGAAATCTTCTTCAGAACTGGAAACATCATAAACTTTCTTAATTTGAGATATTTTTCCAACGGGTGTGAAATAGAAAAAAAATATTTGTAGATATAATATTTCAGACAATTGTAAAATGACGGAGATGAAGACGAGAAGTAGAAGAAGATTTGCACTGTGGAGGACCAGATGGCGTATAAAGAGGCAGACGCGAGAAAAAGCCGGAATCAATTGAGTCCAAAGAGATAATGTATCTTTAGGCCGATCTAAAAATAGTTACAATATTTTTATCAATTCATTGTCTTATTATTAGAGATTATGTTATTTTGTAGTAATTCGTGATAACTAATTCAATTGCAAATTTCTTGTCACAAATTTTCTCGTTGAAAATTGTAGATACAGTGTTTGGTGTTTAATATGCTAACTTAATATCGGTAATCATTTCAGATGTTATAATATTAATGGTGAATTATTTCACTAACATGTCATTAATTTTGGGTTCTAGGACAATAACCCCCCGGA
>JAQIXG010001746.1:0-20385 GCA_034700105.1 Oconnorella tubifera | reverse complement strand
GGCGATTTTCCGGGGGGCGAATGTCGGGGGGCGATTTTCCGGGGGGCGATTTTCCAGGTGGCGATTGTCCTGATACGATCTGGGTGTTAACATCGGATGTTCCCTTTATCTTTAATATAACGATTTGTGTATAAGAGCGAAAGACAAAAGAGAAAAATGAATTCTGATGTAAGTTATTAGCCTACTTTATGAAATTGATTCCCAGTAGACTTAATCCCTTGCTACTAGAGAGCACCATATGTCTGTTTGAACACAGATTAAAAAACAAATCGATCAGTCAGAAGACATTTAACATCTGAATGTCTAAAATAGAACAATGACTTTGAAAAGCATTAGGATTTTAGCACAGAAACCGGTACGGTCCTGCATATCTTGAATTAAATGGCAGTAATTGCTGAATTTTAATGCCGATTAAATTTTATGCAGGTTCGTTAATTTCAGGCTAATGTAATTGCATCAAAACCTCAGTGCCTTTAAAAAAACGAAATTCATTGGCCTGTAAAAACATTCCGTAAATTACAATCATACATTTTGCTTTCAGCGTCTAATTTCAGAGAACCAACAGAGGCTAAAATTCATGATCTTTTTTATTTTTAACAATATAAAACTACAAAAAGTTTGATAAATATTTTGTATGGGGTATCATCTATTTTAAATCTCAGTGTGTCTCATTATAGTGAAAATTGCACAAATCTATTATTAATTTTACTTATGCGTCGATTTATAACCATGACAAGTTCTGATGTTATGAAATCACCGAAATTAATATTTATCTCGAATGTCATGTGTTCGCGATGCTTTAGTGTTATTAGTAGGCCTACTAATCGTACGCCTTATTTTTTGTCGAGACGTTTATGAATAGAGTCTTGTATTGAAATCACTGAAATATGATGTGGATTACGTATAAGATGTCAAAATTAATTAATACATTAAATTCAGAATACATTTCACGTAGCATTTATTTCCTCTAGACTTCAAATTGATTTGTAATTAATACAATTAATTTGAAAAAATGAAATTTAATTTATGCGATTATACATAATAAAATATATAATTATTAATGTAAATATTTTTTGCAGGCATTTAATATATTTTTAACTAATATTTTATTTGTTTGCGAAAATATCTTGTTTGTTTTGTTTTGTTGATTAACGACAGACGAAGGCATTTTAGTGCTTAAAATTAAAGTTTAATGTATCATCATCCGCAATAAATGCCCACAAGTCAATATAATTACTGAATAAGCGTATCAAATTAATTAGTTGGTTAATTAGTAATCAAATTAATGAAATAATCTTCAGTTAATTAACATTCTTACTTAAATGAAATCATTAGCTTAGAAAATACATAAAGATTACAATCAAATAAAAAACAATTATCAAAAAATACAGTTAAACCATTAATAAATAAAGTCAATCAGCTACAAAGAAAAAGCAGATAAAAAATTACGTAAGTTTTTTATTGCACAATATAAATTAGTTAAACTTAAAACATTGAAAATCATACCTGTGATTTCCGTTGAGCTAATAATCACTTCGCGATTGTTCAGGAGAAGCATAATAAAATAAGTAACAAGAACTTTTGTCGTTAATCTCTTATGATAACAAATATTGTGATATAAATGACATTTTGACATGACGAAGTGAACTATTTTGACTTTGAAATACTGTGAATAATATTAAGTCTAAAGTCAACGGATGGTTTTTTAAACTTCAATTATAACATATTCTCTAAATTCTGAACATAATGCATTGTGTCAGCCAAAAACCTATTCGATATTTTTCATCTATGCTCAAAATTTAGATATTTTAAATATGTGCGTTAAATTGATCGCGAATGCTCATTAATATAATAGAGTAATTAAAAGGACTCTAATGAATGTTTTTATTGTCAGTAAATGAATAAATATAATGAAAATAAATAAATTATAATATAAAAAAATAACTTAATGATAATTAAGTTATTTTTCATGTTAACTTAATTATCATTATAATTCATAATACGCAAATATATACCTATCGCGGTAACATAATCATAACTTAGTTATACCACGGTATTCAAATGAACAGTTTCCTGACTAGTATTTGTTAATATTTTAAAAATTGACTTTTTTATATATTTTGTTTTACAAAAAAATGAAAATAAAATCCATAGATTCGTACACAAGGCAAAGTAGTAATCGCATGGTCAAATGCTCGGCTAAGATTTTCTTCAATTCAATGCATTTTCAGCGATAAATAAACTGCCAGGAAACTGTTCATTTGAATACCGTGCTGTTTTATGATTGCTTACGTTAATGGAAAGAGACTCGCATTGGAGTTAAGTCAACTCGTCTACTGGAAAACTCGACAACAGAAATCTCGCATATTGGATACTTTCCTTGCTTTTCCTTAGGCCAACTAGAAAATCTCCTGCTAGGAATCTCGTCTATTTGTAAAGTAGCCAACTGATAAAAACTAAAAATTGAATATTAATTTTGTATTTTTAAAAACATTTCATTAAGCAAGCTTTCCGTTATTAAACTTTGTATTTTTAGTCATAAATTGTACAAATTGTACAGCAAAATAACATAGTTACAAATGAGAAACAGAAAATTAACATTTGGCGAGTTTCCCTGCAAGCGAGATTCTTATTTAGGAAGACTCAACGAGTTTTTGTTGGTGAGTTTTTCAGTAGTTGACTTTTTCAAGAGTTGACTCGCTACCCTCTTGTACACTGTACAATGCAGCTGCAGCGTGACAATGACCGTATGCGAAGGCATTGATCAGGACACTTAAATTACGAAAAGCATTTTTGCTGCGTAGTAAAATTAAGTAACGTAAAGAAAGTGCAGAATTCAATCCGACCAGTTGCCGTATAATTAAAAATAAAAACGCTTTAATACTTTTGATTGTAGATATTAGCGGTTCTTATTACACTTGCAAGAAAATAATAATACATTTTTTGCTTAATTTATTTACTACTGTATAAATGTAGTAAATAGAATAAGCTAAATTAATAATAATTTTACATACATTATACTTATAATATATTTATATTATAAGTATAATGTATATATTTATATATATAATTATAATTATATACTAGCTTATAAATTGATTATAATTTCAAATTTAACCGCATATAGGCGGTAATAGTTTGTTTTTAAATTATATTAATTCATGTTATTATATTTCTGAATTTATAAATGTAAATTAAAAATCCGGTGTCTTTACTCATCAGCTTAATATATCAAGATTTAACAAGTCCGTTTCATTTGCTTATGCGTGCAATAAATAAATAAATAAATAAATCTATTTTCATAACTTGTCCTTTAAAGTCACTTAAAACAGTTAAATAAGCTTCCTTCGTATCGCACAAGTAGTGAATTTTAAATCTCACAGATATTTTTAAAGACAACTCCAGATCTTACTTTGCGAGTTGTATTTGAGCGAGCACAAGTGGAGATCTTTTATTTCTCTTCTTATAGATCCTACAATCGAGAGATCACGGAGATTAATCTGTGAGCACTCAGGCACTTGACCGGCTGTTTGTATTCGTGTCGTGACGTCAGCAAAGAGTCGTCGCGTTAACGGAACGCTCCCGTATTAGATGCAATCACGACAGCGGAATGGACGGGGATGATTCCTATGCTGAGTATAATAAAATTCAAGGAAGCTAGTTTAGATGTGTAACTTGAGCAATAACGAGAGAGTGTAAAGATAAGATAGTTCCCCCCCCACCCCGAGATTTTTCTTAATAATGATAGTTTAGTGTTGACTTTTACTATCCTTCTATAAGGATAGTTTGTAAGTTATTTACTAAGAAATTAGTCAAGTTGATCACCAAAAAGGTGATAGTTTTTGTATATTTTTTAAAGATAATAAATTATAGCTTTAATTACTTTCTGCAAGGGCATTATTTATAAATCAAAACAGCCAAGATGTGATGCTTTGTAGTTTAAAATAAAAATTATGCAATAGTAAAACTGTGTTTGATTCGGATAATATAAAATAAAGTTAAGACTAAACAAACCTTAATTTAATAAAGATAAGTTTTACTGCAGTAAAATTTTATCACTTTCTAATTTCGTCTTTTCTAACATTTCAATGATCTTGCTTAACATTGTATTTTGCCCCTCTTTTAAATGATTGTTTTTCTTTTGACGCCCCCAGCTTTAAATTTTGTAAAAATTACGCTTGTTGAATATAGTGTCACAGGACAAGAAATTGAGAGTGAATTCTTACAAACGCATGGTATTCAAATATGAGTAAAATTCTCGAAATAAGACTAAAAGGCAGTTACATGAGAGAAAATTAATATGAATTGAATGTTACATTGTAGGCGTAAAGTAGCTAATATTAATTGAATATTAATATTGAAGTATCAGTGTATAGTTTAAAATGAGGAATAATTAAGTAGTTCTTTGTTTGGAAAGTCCCCCAATTGTTTATTTTAGTTGTCATTCGCCTGGATCCACCACCATCGCCTACAGAATCTTCTCGGCAATAACACTAACTTTAAATTGTTCTAATCATAATGCAATCGTGAAAAGTGTTTTTGTATAAGAATAAAATTTCGCTTTATTATTACAAACAGTTTAGGCTACCGGACAATAAATTTTCTTGATTTTCTGTACAGGCCAAGTGAATTATGAAATGAAAAGTGATTATTAAAGTGATGATGACTGCCATCGTCGTTACTTTAACAATCGGCAGAGCATTTAAAGACTGATGTATTTTCTTAAGAGAAATGTTATTATCTCAATTATGTTAACAAAATAATGTCGTGCTATTTATTAAATTAAATAGTTTATTTGACTTAAACAACATTTATTTGAATTGTTACACAGTAATGTTATATGCTGAAGAATTGCAATATACTATAAATATAAGTAAATAAGAAATAAAATTACATTTTATTACACTAAATAATATTTCTTCTTATCGAATGTAGGCTTATATTTATTGTACTAAAATAATATTGTTTCTTACTGAATATATTATTAAAATCGTATATCTTCTGTATATTCAGAGAAAATAAATTCAGTAGCCGCGTTAACATCTATAGCTTATTGCTTGTTTTTTATTCGACCTCTATATATGAAATTATATCACATCTTCGAAAGGTCGGCAACATCATTTTCCAGTCGACGAATGACTCCCAGTAATATCATGTTATGTTTTTGAATTATGATCTTTCTAAATCACAACACGTCGGAAAATGAAACGATCCCCGAAGAAAGCTGCTGATGTTGATGGATGAACTGTTTTTCAGAAGTCAAGCTGTGAGCGGGGATCTCGAATAAAAGCTGATCCGATGAGAAAAACTGATAAATGTAATAAAAGCGCAGCAACATCATATTGTATAAATACTTTTTATACTATTCAGCATATGAATATTGTATTGTATAAATACATTTACACTTTCGGCACATGTTCGTTGTATTGTTTAAGAAAAAATACTACACGCTCGTATTAGGCTCAAATTTAAACTATGCATTATGCATGCGTGCCAGATGTTTATAAAAGAATAGGAATTGTTCTTGAGTCTCATGGATTATATTATTATTAGTTTTAGTTGGTAATTTATTGGTCTTTCGATGGGTTAACATAAATCGGGGAACTATCACTTCATATTATATAATTTTTATACATTTTTTGTCGTTTGATTGTTTAAAATGAATTATGCAATTTATATGTTTTTTTGTACATGAAAATGTACATTGGCCATATTTATTTATATTTTATTTCCTTTGCACCAACAAAGGGCTTTAATATGATCAAATAACAATTATTTTTAATTATAAGCGCAAAAATAATTAAAATTGGTAACTAAAGTATTGAATTATCTTTAAAATATCATAACGTCTAAATTTTGTATTTGTTCAAAATTCATATCAACACCTTTCAACACTTTCAAATGAATTCAGTTACGAAAAGAGCTTTCACGAAGAAATCATTATCAACCATCCGCTAACTGTTGAAGTATTTAATAACGCCTTATCTTTTCGACAACAATTTTCTTATTATAAATTCTAACAGATAAAATTAACTCTCGAGTTTGGATAGTTTATCGCCAACTGTCTGATTGAATTATTTTCATAAAGTCTCTTATGTAAACTGATTCGCTGATGAGACTCTGAGATAAGAATCGACCTGTTGTCTTAGTTCACTCTCAGTTCACGATAGCCTCAAATCAATTTCAAACTGACCAAAAGAGTTTCTAATAGGTGTGGGAGATGTATATTAGTACAGTTCTTATTCGTTATATGCGTCACCGTTATGCACTGTAATATTCAGACGTGTCTTAGTGCAGCTTTCACGATCAAACTACAGTTCAATTAGAGCATTGTGGTTAGAATATACACGGTGCACTGGAATTTTGGAATTTGTTTAGGAAATTTAATGCATGAATCCTGATATACATTATTCGCATAATACCACATTTGTAATCAATTTCAACTTTTCATTTCAATGTCGCAGTAATACTTATAATGTCATGTTCTAATCTAATGTTATGTCATGTAATGTTGACATGTCATTCTGTAACGTTAAATTGTTGTCATGTCATAGTTATAATGTTAATTTTACACAGCTTTTCAGATATCACTCGAAGATTACTGAATAAATGAAAGCAAATTACTAAAATAATAAATTTTTGAGACTTAGATAATCATTAAATAAAACGATATTGACATAATAATAAATATAATTGAAATAATATCAATAGTTATGACAATAACCATCAATGAAAAAGATATAACGGTAATTAGATATTTAAATGCTAAATGAAGAAACAAAGATAATTGTAGATACTTAAGAAGCAGAAAAAATATTACAACAAGTTTCGATATTCGACATGCAATTACATTACTTCAATAGCATTAATTGGCACACCGTGTATTTAGGGAAGTGTAATTCTATATCGCGTATCTTTCAGTCAGGTTATCTCAGGTCATATTTACAATTCAGTCCTTTGTGCTTTTTACTTTCAGAATAAATTTAACTGCAGGCGCCGAAATAATTAGTAAGAAAACTATCTCTCTGTTTATTTAAATTAAATAATCTTTAAATTTGTATATATTAATCTCTCACTTTCACAAATATTTCACAATTCTAAACGCAACTATTAAATATTAACAAAAATCAGAATTTTGTTAAAAACGTCAATTATTATACTACATAATCGCCACATATTCCTCATACAAAGATCAAATTAAAAATAGAGAAGCACGCGACTTTATTTAATAACCAAACAAACTTACTGAACTTATCAAATCAGGCGTAATTGATATGATTCGAGCTGTCAGAGATGATGGATAATATAGTTTCGTTCATATCAGCCAGGCGGATGATCGGATTGCCGATCAGTTCCCCGGGAGGAAGCGCGACGACCGTTGGACTCGTGCGAGACCCTCTTCCACCCCGACAACATCTCGAGAACATTCTGGCAAACACGCGTTTAAACTCAAAGCACGAGCACTGATACACGAGAGGGTTAATGCACGTCGCCGCGAAAGCGAAGCACACGGCGAGCATCTCAGCCTTGCGATAAATGTCAACGGTGCGACTGGCCCCTGATCTTACGGGGGATCCGAGCGGGCCGCCGGGATCTGGCGTGAAGACATCGACGAGAAGGAAGATCTGGATCGGCAGCCAGCAGATGCAGCGAGTCAGCGTTGAGACGAGGACGACGATTGTGAACTCACGGCGGGTTTTTGTGTCGTTAAAACTGTTCTGCGTTGCTTCGCATTCTTCGTTGGGAAGACGACGCGATGTGGATTCTTCATAGACATCATTTTGAATGACGCAACATTCGTTGCTGGGTTCAGGACTACTATTAGCGAGACGTCGTACACTTGGAGTGTGACAGCAGCCGCTTGAGCTGCGTTGATGTCCGATATTGTTAGGTTGGGTGTGAAAACTTTCCACTAGATTATTTCCATACAAAGGAAGACGATCTTGAAAGTAGCTTCTAGTCATGGCATCATCGCTGGTCGGGGAGGTATCGCCTCGAGCGCAGTAGCTGTTAGACCGTCCAACACGCGGGTGATCTTCGTATTTATTTCTCGCCACATTTCTTGAAGGTTTAGTGAGCGAAAGATTCTCGACACGACATTGTTGATTTTGTTGTTTAGTCGCATTATTACGAAGTATCAACGCGGATAAAGTACAAACGATGAGAAGCGGGAGAAGAAAAGCGCACGTTAGAAATGTGACCCACAGCGTGCGTAGTTTAGCCGTGTCCGTAGGGCCATCGTAATGTTCACAAATAAAAGGCTCTTCAAATATAGCGCCCTCTCTCTGGATAAGAAAATTCAGATGTGAAGTCATGAATGCAATCCAAATCACTGCGCAAGAAAGAGCCGCATTACCGAGCGTTAACGGTGGCGCTCCGCCTGACTTAACAACAGAAAAAATAGTCCGATCTCCGTAAGCCAACGGTACTGCGGTTGACGAAGGTTTCATCGCGCGTAAGAATTCGCTACAGAATCTAAAAACGCACGTCACGACTAACGTATAAATCGACACGTAAACGCCGACGAAGATGACGTAATGTACAAAGCGACACAGCTGGGGAGGCGGTGGTTGGCTGTGTCCCGACCCTCTTTCACCCAATCCCATCGCATGATTCAGTATCGCTACCGGCACGGTAACGAACACAAAGACAAGATCCGCAATGGCTATATTTACCAGCATGAGATTCTGTCCAGTTCTCATTCTTTTGTAGCCAAAGAAAGCGAACAAAACCATCACGTTACCAACTATCGCGCAGAGTCCTATCGCTGAAAGTAGAAGAGGAAGAACAACAGCGTCTTCTTTTTCGCCGAATATCCAAACTTCGGGAGGATTCATCATCCTGGCAAGAGTATCGTTTATAAAAGCTGCCGTTCCGTTGTGTTTACTGAACCCTGGGGCAGAGGACATGAACAAGTTTTCTTGGTCATCTTCCAGTAGATCATCGTGGCTCATGATTTCGAGAAGATCATCTGGTGTAATGTGAAGTTTAGGAGGGGGATGGAAATCTGAATTGATTTTGGTATTTTTGTTGTTGCGTTGATTGCTGGGAAAGAGGTGGTAGGCATCTTCTGGGTTGTAGTCGTCATCGTCGTCGCGCGTATCCATTGTTACTGACAAAACATAAAACAATTTGACATGAAATTTAATGTCTTGCTAAAAAAATTAGTATTCAGATGAAGACTGTGCCATATTATAAGCTGTTACAAAGTTTAGTATTATTTTTACTACGAATTACTGTCATTAATTACCTAATACGGTAATAACTACACCCATGATATGCTATAAGAGAGAATACAGCATATTTTGTAATCAATCAAAAATAATTGCAAATCTAAATGAAATTGCGGTTTTTATCAGTTACTATATTTGAGGATGCTATCTCTGCAGATTAAATTTGTAAAAAAAACTCTTTATTAATCTTGCAACTAAATCTTGTCATTGATGATAAAAAAAACTCTGAAGCCACGTTTGTGAGACTATTAATGTAACATTTTCAGATTTTTAAAACATTTAACATATTTAAATTGTAGCCTACTCAACTTATAGAAAGAGCAAAAAAATACTATTAAAATCGTATGCTATAATTAAATGTATTGAAGAATTTCTCATAGCATTGCTTAGACCTTCCTTAAACTACATGTATAAACCTGCTGCATTTGGGATTTGCTGAATTTGTATTTGACAGTTTTATGACTCTAAAGTTCTGAACTTTTAACGTAAGGTTTTCAAAATAAAAAGCACTCGGTCACTTTTTATAAAAGGAAGGGCACAATTCATAATCGATGTCAAAATTCATCGATGAGCTATTTTATAATAACATGTAAATGGATAAATGACTAACGTGAATCATTATAAGTAGAGTCGTACTAAACAATAAGTAATATTGGTTTTTAAATTCACACCAAGAATTTGACAAAGATTTCACAAAATTGCTACAAATGAAGTATATATAGCATATATCTATGTCAGAGGTCTATTAGCAATGGAAGGCATAATTATTTAAGAAATATGATATACATTTTCTACCCAAAGATCGTAATATTCACAGATTAGTAAACAATATTCCTTATTTATGATACAGATCAACTAACTAATTTTTTCTTTTTAGTAATGTTCAAATTCTTAAACTTAAATAGTATCCACATCTAAAAACACAATATACAAACCAGTCTTTAATACTTTTACTTCTAACAAATCGCTTGCAAAAAACACCGAAGTAACTAAATCAGTGAGTAATAAAAACAAGCTACTCCCGCGACTTCCTTATTAACGCCGTGAACCTGCGCTCTAATGAAAGCTACAACAGCTGCAGCATCACCTACCACTGTTCCAGTCAACTTTATCCATCCTTCGATAGCAATCGCTCCTTTCCTCTGAACTCTCGCGTCTGAGTGCTATTTTCCGCTCACTTTCTCGTCCCTATCTCTTATCGGCGAGCTTCAAGTGCTTCGAGGTAATGATCGAACCCGGTCGTGTAGGGGCCAAAAGATCCAGCAGGAGGCGCGCGCTCAATGCACCGTGGATCACAAGCTCGTTCTCTCTCGTCGAGCCAAACGCTTTCTCAATATTGACGCTAATAAATGTATTACTCGCTCATCTGGTTGCTAATCTAGGGGCGATGGGAGTGGATGTTTCAAAGGGAGTCAATGAAACGGAATTAAAATAATTCCGTAAAAAGATTATGTAAACAATTGTCATTGCTATTTGCAGAGATGAAAATATATACATTTGGTAATTATAATTCTGGACAATATTTTGTAAAAGTAGAAAATTTCATGTTATATAAATATACTATTAGGCTTAAAATACTATAATATTATATACCAAATAATTTTTTCAAAATTTTCAATAGACATTTTGATCGCCATCAAAAACACTGAAATTTCCCATTTAGAAAACATTTATAAATAAGCCAGTTAAATTTCAAATATTTTCCACTCCAAAGTATTTAATAATACAGGATTATTCGATTTCCCTTGGACTCTTTCAGAATTATTCACTAGACTACTTACTTGGTGCTCGCAACCGACGCTTGATAAGTCTCGACATCTGCGCAGACGCAAGACGTATCCGGTTACGCTATCGTATGAATTCGTCTCAGTAAGCGCGGGAAATGTAAATAACGCAAGATACGAGCGATCTTTGCAATTGCCTCAAATAATATCCGTTAAAAGCACATCACCTTGTTACGGATTAGAGTAGAACTTTATTGCGATTCAGAGTTATTTTTTGCTTCAATAAATATAACGTTTGTTAATGGCCGGATGTATAAGCAGGGCAATTAAAAGATGATGAACCAATGATGATGATTCTATAAAGAGAATCTAAAGTATTAAAATAGTCTAAATAGTATTACGACTGTAGCTGGTTAAATGCTGTAATGTTAATGTAATGTTAAATCTGACAATGTTCGTCGTTCTTATTAAAGTCAGTGATATAGAATTTTTATCAGCGAGTGGGTGGATGGCAAATATGAGCATATTTTTGCTGATGATCATTTCCTATTTTGTTACAAAATCAAAAATACTTTAAAACGCCTATTTTTAACAAAAGAGTTAATTTAATTCTCAAAACGTATTTAATGTAATTTATTGTATGATAACAATTAAAATGTCTAATTTAAGGGTGCCCATTGTTGGATGCGTTAGACTTTACTTTTTTAGTTTTATTATCAGGCAATGTATATTTTAAAAGCATAGTTGAAAAAATCTAATTGACGATATTTTAAATATTATTCACACAGTTCATAACTCAAAAATCGTATTATCTTTTAAAGCTGTGCGATAGAAAGTAGCTGTTACTGCAATTAGTGTTTTTTGTATCATATTATGCTGGTTTTTAATTGCTTTTGTTGTGTTACTTTTAAATCATTGCTGATTTTGCGTTTTGTACAATCTTTCGTTTTTTATGATTGCATAATATTAGTTTTATTTATTAAAATAATTCAGAATTTAGTTCACAAATTTGTGTTTGTTTATTTATAACATTTTTTAGATACATTATTTAATTTTCTCATTTTAAAACAACATATAAAGAAGATATAAATCAAACTGTGTTAAGAAACATTTTAAAATCATATATAAAATACTCATTTTAGTTGATTTTTTCGTTTTTTCTTTCGAATCAATCATTCAGATATAGAATATCATATCACTGCACCGAAACGTTTTTTCAAAACAAAGTAAAAAGAAAATTATTATTAGCGTTGTGAAATGAAAAATATCTTCTAAGTCAGGAATTTGTTTTTCATAATCCGAATCTTTCTTCAAGCGTTCGTTTACAAAAATAATTAATCGTCGTAGCGTTAAGACGATGTAGTACTACGCGTAGATGAAATCCGAGAGATCGTCTCGTGTACTCACATGGTCCCTACGCCCAAGCATTTCTGGGGAAACTTTACGCCGCCGCAGCAACGAGTGATGCGTTGCGTCGTTTCCTTGTGTGATAAGTTACGCGGTTACGCTGAACAAGGACGTAAACGTTATCCATGAGTCAAACGCCATAGAACTAATTACAATTAATGACAATTAAAGGCGATTAAATTGTATACGTAAACAATCTCGTTGGAAAGTTGTTTACATTAAACGCGATAGAATACGATTTATCGCGACTGGACGCGATAGGGCGCAATCGAAAGATATCGATATCGATCGAATACGATCGGTCGGGTTTCATCGCAACTTATTAAAACGGCACAACGCCACCGCATGCGATTTAAAGCTAAACCAAGCGATCAAAGACGATAAAAATTGATGGAAACAGACAGAATACTGTACCACCGCGTTCGAAATCGATACAAATCGATACCGTTATCAAAAGTGATTAAACGGAATTTAAAACAATTAAGAGATGAAAGAATCATATCATTTATCATGATATTGTTTGCTGATTGTTAATTTCAAGAAAATTTTAAAACTTTTACAATTTAACTTTTTCATAAAGCCAAGTTTAAAGTCAATGATTTTTTTAGTAGAAAAAAACAACAGTTGTAGGTTATAACAACGGTTGTTGGTTATCCTTACTGCTTTGCGTCTCTTTTCTTGAAAAAAAACGTTTATACACTGCATATGGATAGGTTTGTTATATAATATTATAACACATAATATCGATGATAAAATATAGTACTTCTTTAAGAAATCATCATTGATCTGTTTCAGTTTTAACAACTTTAAAATTGCATGTTTGGCATACTTTAAGTTCTATGGAATACTAGTGAAACTGTCTTTTTCCCGCATTTCCGTCTTATCTCTTAGATAAATACCACTGTAGGCAATGAAGATAGATAACGCTTCTTTATCTCAAAAACTGAAAGGGTCGACGAGAAACTCAACGAGTGAGCTGATCGAGATTCATAATTCACTTGAAGCTGTCGTGAACTCAACAGGAAACTCAAATACACGGTGAACCAAAATCATTAACCGAAAATCAACTTCAAAAACATTTATAAAGTTTATTTTTAATATAAGGCAAATATTAACCCTATATATCTATAGGTACCGATTTAAGAATATATTAAAATAACAAGTTAAAGAAATATCGCCACCTTAAGGGCTCGAAACTCGAACACGTTAACTTTGGCTTAGGATTAATTTTAACTTTAGATTCAGCTGTTCTAGAGTTTCGCCAACATGTAGCAAGTAGCGTCCTCTTTTAGGGAAACAATTATCGTCTACAATAGGCTTATGACAAAATTTGCTGAATTTTGTATAATGTACATCAGTAAAAGGAAAAGAAAGTCGATATTAATTTGAATACGAGCAGAAATGCGCACAATAAATGCGATTACAAATTAAAATAGGCTTAACATTATAAGACTACTTAAGAAATGTAATTAAAGCTAAATACAGTGAAGTGCAACTTATAAATGAAAATGTCATTGTCGAGATAATCTAACTGCAAATAGCTTGTTGTTTAATATCGACAAAAAGTAAAATGAATTGAATTGAAATGCATTCTAATTTAAATCGGATATTGTAAAGTTTTAATTTTACATGTATGGTGTAAAATGAATATAGAATATTTTGGGTCACACTTTACTCGCACCAACTATCTTCTAAAATAAATAAACTCGCAGTGCCTTGCTTTTCTAAGCCATTTCTAGACTTCTCTCAAGTTCTTTCATCCCGTGCAAAATATTTCTGTTATTTTAAATTTTCATTTCATTATAATATCTACATTAGATTATAGGCCTAATATGCAAATTTCATACATATAAATATAAATTCATAGAAATAGCCGCAGCGACTATGGTTATTGTATATTATATTTATTATATCATTAACATATTAATATTTTTGTAAAATGGTCCTTTTTATACAAACACATTTAGCATTTATGATTATTCTAACGAATGAAACTATTGTGTGAGTTGTTAATATTTAGCATGTTTCTAATTTCGCTTGTATTTTCCATTGAACCTTCTTGTCAAGTTCAAAATAAATAAAACATCAGTTCTGCACTATATACTAGAAATTTAATAATCTTTCGAGAACTTTTCATCAGAAATGTTTATTGTTGAATAGTTGAGATTGCCTCTCGTGAAATGCTTCTTCTAATAATCTAATTATAACAGTTTTTTGATCGAACTGAGATTGTTGCTTTCCATTTAGCCAGTGCATGCAATAATGAGAGTATTCCTGGATGCTCATAATTTATAATCCCAGCTTATCTTTTATTTACAATACTTTGCGATATGAGATTAAAACTGCATTAGATAGAAAACGCCCTTTCACTGAGTAAAGAGGAAGATTTTAGTCTCCAATAAGACTATTAGCGTATGTTTAAACAATCAATTCGATTAGGTATAAAATATTATGTATAATAGATAATATTGTTAATTAAAATTTATTTTGTTATTACCCTAATTAAATAGGCTAATTATAACAGTTATTATAATAATTACTTTATTAATTAATTTATTTTTTATTAATGAACAAATAGAGCAATAAATAAGCTTAAAACTTTTCAATTTAAAAAATCTTATTTATATTCTGAAATTGTAACATTTACATTTATTAGTCTATTTTTGTTTTAAAATGTACTAATTGGTCAAGAACTCGATTGACAGTAGCAATTAATTGAAATTGAAAGTTAACAGCATTAATACATGAACTTGGCATTAATACGCATAATCACGGCATAATTATATGTATTTGATTAGTCAAAATAATAATGATCTATTCAAATGTAGCATAATGGTCCAATTTCCAATGAAGTTCAAATAAAAAATACAACAAAATTTCGAGGAAATCCAAGAAGGAAACTGCATACTGAGTATCCCGCAGTTTTGTTCAATATTAGAATTAGAATCTTATCCGGCAGGAAATGTGAGCCCAGGAGTATGAATGTCATAAACTGTGCTACTGCATGAGCCGAGATTAGATTTCTCTCTAAATATGCATCCATTCATTCTCGTAGATCAGAAATAAGAGTTGGTGGCTGACGGATTAGGTTGCCAATAATGCGCGTAGTCTACGAATATCATTCGACCGATAAACGTCAGTCTTTCTCAAACAAACCAAACGGAACTCTTATACACACTAATCTAAACAAAAACTCGACTCTCTCTAGATATGCACTCTTTCAGTTTGACGTTATGACGTTGTTTCGATTAATATTATTGTCGTTAAATATAAATTCAGACTGAAATCGGCTGTAATGACGTAGATTTAGTAAAACAAAGTCATGACGTTGGTTCAAATGAGTTTATTTCTAGGTATAGTTAAGTTTTTGTTTAACTCAGAATGCATTTAAGTTCTGTTCACTTTATGACGTCAACATATTTGCCAAAGAAACGCTGTAAAATAATATATTTTTTATGCAACCTATGTAACAAATTACATACAATAATTAATCAGCATCTGGTCTATCATTAATTTGCAGAAAATGTAATTTTGATTGCCATATATCTGGTAAATTGAAATATATATTAAATTTATCACTACGCCAAAATAATCATTATGTTTCAATATAATATTTCAAAGCTTATACGAACTCTTAATACACATATTTATTTTTGAATAAAGGATATCATAAAAAGCACTAGCAAATGATGACCACAAATATATATTTCCGTGTTTATATTACAGAGTTCAAAAATTATGCGCTTGATTTTGTGCCCAATTGCTATCATGGTGGTCTAATAACTCGAGAGTTCAGACCACGCTTAGAAGTAAATCTAGGAAAATATTAAACATTTCTTGATCGGTCTGCATAATGCCGAATCATCTTATCGTATACTGGCTGTTTATAGCTTCATTTTATTATAGATACTGAAAGTGATCGCATTGAACAAGCTTATTACAAATCTGTAATTGTACTACATTTATAGGAGTATATTTGTATAAATATTATATGGATATGACTAATAGAAGGTATTAGAACAAATGGAAAGCACTCAGCAAAGAGACCATTTCATGAGTTTCTACAATAGTAACGACTTCTAACAACTAATGATTAATAATTATAGTTGTTGCAGTGTTAATGCTGTTGTTTTACACTAAGATATAATTTTATCTCTTCCCCCGTAGATAATGATTGTTTACCTTCATGACTGCAAGAAACGAGGGATTGACTAAAAAATATTATCACATTACTTTTGAATGTAGCATTAAATGACTAAACATAAACAAGATATCGCATCGTAATCGACAAAGCGATTGTAACAAAGTCATCGCATCTATTGCGAGATTCAATTGAATGAATCAGCACATCGGTGGATTTAAAGATTGTAGATCGAGGGGAAACGGTTCCCCCGTCTCCCTTCAATCTATCATTGCTTCATCAAGCGTCAAAATATTATCAATGCTTTCAAATAATAGTATTTGAGTTTAACAGTTTTACTGATTGTATTGCAAAGCGAACAAATATAAAACCGAGCTTCTTGAGATTGAAAAATATGATTAAACTTTTAACGATATGCGCTGTAAAGTTTGTAAAAAAAACGCAGACTGCTCGCATATCAGAAAAAGTGTACTAATATCGAAAAGCATATCGAGAGAAATAGTTTTAATTATCTGGCCGATTGTCAGAACACAGTTTAATGAAGACTGATTAAAAATGTATCCGTTATTATGCGATAATATCAAGGACATTAAACCTCAAAACTTTATAAAGCGGCCGAGCGGGTTCTATTCTACCCCTAAACTTTAATTACAGATCAGTGTAATTAAAGATTTTTGATAATTATTTCTAAATGATGCGTGACACACGTTTAGTATCCAATTTATCAACAGTACTTTCGGGGGTTATCAACAATTCAAATAATTGAAAATTTGTCATTCTTCAAAGTTGATCAAGTAATCAACCTTTAACGTTAGTGCAGCCCCAGAAAAATGCAAGTAGGCTATCAAAGGACGATTATTATTAAATATTTTGCAGTATGTTTTTCAGTGCAAGTGCACTGTGGTCACTGTCTGTCGTGGTAAAATTTAAAATTAGTCTAATTACGATTATTTGAGTTGGTTTGTTGGCTGTAAGATGTCCTCTCGATGATTAGTAATGACTAATGTTTAAACAAGTGACCAAATAAACCAATGATTGATTACTGACGGCCACAGTTTGATCATTGGCCCATCTTGAAGATAACTGCAAATCAGATTAGATATTACATTAACAACATTACCTCATAGATTGTAATTTCGTGTGCTAGAATTTGATAGCGAATTAAATGTAGAAATAATGCACTTCATTGTAAATTAATGGTCCTGTCTTATAAAAAGTGCAGGCGATAATCTAATATTAGAATTAAATTGTGTCTCAAAGTTTAATATTCGTGTAATATCCAAGATTGACTTATTCGCAGTAAAGTCTTGTTTCATCTTTTTTAAAAGTGATCTTGTGGTGCAAAAGCGAGCGATATTTATATACAGTAAAGATAAATGAAGAACATTTAGCTTCAGTTTTTAATCAATAGAAATTCTTTTAGTATTTAGAATCTTAGAGCATGCGTTTGAGTTAAACACACATTAATTTATTGAATTTACAATTTTACATGAAAAATGCGGCAATTTTACATTAAATTTTACGGACAACATTACTACTCATAATTATAGTCAATGAGGCTATATCAACGTTTGTGTTATATTACTATTTTATAAGGTATAATTTTATCCAAATTTAGCAGTCAATTGTTCAGTTTATAACACGTTAAAACATAGTTAAACCATCAATCTTATTATAAAATCTTTCTTAAAATCAATCGTACTATAAAATTACTTTAATTTACTTATATTTTCTTATGTGTCCTTCTGTCTAAGTTAGTCATCGAAACAAAACTATAGCTAGCAAAAATATATTTTCATTGAATTACAGAAAGTTACACAAATCATGTCTTCAGCTAGATCTACAGATGAGATCGGGTTAGAGTTCGGCGGGCTGGGAGGCATGCATAGAGTGTCATCAGGACATATACAGCGATCAGTTCTTTCATGTCACAATGTCAATTATGAATTAAGAGTGAAAAATCCCAAAAAGATTCTTTCCAAAATTACAAAGACTGTCCTAACAGATATCAAGTAAGTGGATTTTAATTATTATAGATCTATCAGAGTTTAGATCTTTCTTGAGACTTCATTGATTTTTTAGAGACAAATCTTACGGATTTATACTGTATAATGTAGAAAATTAGTTTTATTTCATTTATTTCTATTAGTTTCATTCATGTTATAAATAAAAGAGTCAATTATTAGTTTTCTGTAAGATAATGTGAAACATTTTTACAAGTTTCTGCAATATGAAATATCTATGAACAAAAGTCAATTTCAATAGAAGTCGTCTAATAAAGTTGGCACATGCTGCAAAATGAACTTGAACAAAATGAAAAAGTATTTTTAATAAATAAAAATCAACAAATATTTAAAATAGGCCTACTTAGTCTCAACAGCATAAAATCATCGCATCAATGAATTTATAACTAAACATTAGGCCCTATAAAAAGAATTTAATTCGCATAATTAGTAAATAATGTAGAAGTATTAGTGTCTCTTGTAGAAATTTATAATTTTGTTGATCTTAATTCAAATATGATGTGTATGTGCGTATAGATTTATTTTAGCTGTTTCATATTGTTGAATGAGCTCTAAATTAGACAATTTAGTCTGATATGTGTTTAATTTTGTTGATTTATTTTCAGTGGATACTTTCCTCCAGGCATGAATGGTATTCTAGGTCCAACTGGATGTGGTAAAACCTCGTGAGTAAAATCTTAACCGGCGATGTTCATAGCACTGCTAGTAACTTTAGAAATAACTATAAAGCACTACTAGTAACTTTAGAAATAACTAAAAATCATAATTGATTAAAAATGTTAAATAAGTTTTAATCAAAACTTATTTAAACTTCTCACGTTTTTCACTTTTTTAGCGAGGGGGGGGACACATTTTGTTTCAGAATCAGGTGATAACCTTTTTGTATTTAGATTTTCATGTCTTTTTCTCTTCAATTTTCTATTATACTTGATTTTCACTTCTATTTTCTCATTTAGGCTCTATAGCTATTTCACAAATAAATTACTTTTATCAAAATGTAATTCTCAATTAATTATTTAAAATATTGATATCATAAACAAACTCCTTTGTTTAGCTTTTGCTAAATTATTTGAAGACATGCAAACTTATATTCATTATAATGATAATGCACTTAGGCTATTAGATTTGCTTGCTGGACGAAAGGCAAGGAAAGGATTCACTGGACATATACTTGTAGATGGACACGAGCAGCCAAAAAACTTTAAATGTTTAACAGGATATGTTGCTCAAGTATATATGATATTGTTTGCTATGTCAATAGTTGAATGAATTAAAAGGATAGTACCTGGACAAAACGGCCCCAAATGCATTAGCCTTTACAAAACGGCTCAGTCAATTCATTTAATAAACATGACTATAAGTACCTCTAAAATTAACCATAACCGTAGCAATAACCCTAATTTTATTCCTAACCCGAATCTTAATCCTAACCCTAAGAATTAACAGTTGGGGTCGTTTTGCTGGGGCCGTGTTGATATATTGTTAATAGTAATAATAATGAAATGGAATCATATAATTGATAAATAGTTAATATGATATTATAATTATTCGTCTTTTCTTCATATTTTAAATGTATTTAACAATATTTGATTGATTATTATTATTACTTGACATGAATATTATTTGATATGAGTTCGATTGATTTATTCATATTTCTTATCGCTTTAAAGATTTTCAGAATTCAACTCTACAAAAATCTTTATTAGGATGAATTTAAAAATATTAAAAAAATTCAAACAGTATCTACTACAGATACCTAGTCAGAGATTTATCTGTTATAATATTATGTATTTGCTGCGTAAGCTTCTATGTTACTGATTTGATTTTCATTGTAAAATTGACAACAAGAATTTAGT
>JAQIXG010001745.1:0-20386 GCA_034700105.1 Oconnorella tubifera | reverse complement strand
AATGAATTTAAATAAATACTCGTGTGGAATACTTATCGGTTTGAGCCTAATATTCTAGAGAAAGCAGGACAGCTTTTCTTTTAATACAGAATGAAAAAGATTTTCAGACAGCAATTTGTAGGCTTTTGAACATATAAGTTTTTGAATTCTTTAAGGGTTAAAATGAAATTTTGAAATTACTGGCTGTAACAAAGTATTGAAATTAACGAATATAATTGAAATATTGGATTTAATGAAATACTGAAATTAATGCATGCATCATTCATTATATACTTTGACTTAATTGTCTTTAGGACAATTGTCAAAGCTCTGATAAAATTGATAAAGCACTGGACACGGAAACTATTGATCCAAGTTCGATTTCCGTGAATGCTCACTATAACATTAACTTGCATTAAAAGATGCTGAACTTTGCATGCACGTCTGAGACATTTTGATAGTATTAATTATAATATGGTAATCCAGACACTAAAGTTAGATTATAGATTATTACATTTAAAGTTAGATTAAAGTTAGATTACTTTAAATATTATTAGTTTTTTGTTTGTTAATAAACCTTCGGTAGATAACGGCAGAGGTGATAACATTTGTAATTAATTTATAGACAAAAGATCGTTAAAAACGAAGTTTAGGCCAATTATACTTTTAATACCACGGCTCTCAAATTCAAATGTAAAAATAATTTAATCAACTTGAATGTTAATAAAATTATGATAATTAAAGGTGCTAACTGTAGATTTTATAATTTAAAACAATGTTTGCATAGTTAATGATTTTTAACAATAATTACTTAATTATTCAATATTACAAGATTTTCTTGTCACAGGAAACATTTTTATGTTCATCTAGAATATGCTAAATAATTTTCTAAATGCTTTTATTACGAACGACTTAATTTGCACTATTTGCACGTATTATTTCAATAGTTTTATATGTTAAATAAATTATAATTCAGTTTGAAATAGTTTCTTATATCAAATGAATTATATTTTAATAATTGTTATTGTTAATTATATTTTTTGATAAGTTTTGTAAGTTGGGACATGTCTGCAGAATTAAAAATAGAAATACTTAAAGTTCAACCAATCAGATTCATTGTAACATTAAAAAATTGATAATTTTATTGTAACGAGCTCTCTGATTGGTTGTCTAGAACGCTTCATTTGCGTCCTTAATTTAAGTTTTAAAAGTAAATATTGAAGAAATAATTTTTATAAAAATTAATTTAGATTAAATTACAATTAATTATAATTAAATAAGAAATGAAATAAAAAAAACAGAGTAACGTCTTTAAGGAATTAGGGGGGATTAACTAATTATCACTTTAATTAAAAATGAATGAGAATAAAATTTAGAAATTTTGGGTCTTGTTCGGTTACGCGCCACATGAAGTTTTTAGAATAAAAATAAGACGACATAAATAAGAAAGGACGAGGAATAAAATAAGTCTTATTCAAACTATATAGAAAATTTTTGATAATTATGAATGTGTTATTCTAATATTATTAATGAATTGACTATCCCGTCATTTATAATTAAATATATTATCATTATTATTACTTCTATTATTTATAACATTCTATGAAGCTGAGATTGATGAATGCGAATAAAAAGTAATTTGAAATTCTATTTTCAAGCTTTGATTTAAAGGAAATGAATAGAGTTGAAACTTTAATTGAATAAATATAACAGCATGCTATTAGTACAAATATGATTGTAATTACTGATTATTCGTAGACTTATAAGTTATAGTAATGAATAATAGTAAGCCAGTAAATGGGTTTGGAAATCGTGACTTGGGATATATATCTGTGCCTAGCAAAGTTATGACTAGAAACATAGAGGAGGCAAAAAAGTAAGTTATCTTTGTGATTCAAGCGACTAATTGATAAATAAATTGATTGGATATTCAATCGATTTACTATTGAAATAAATGTATGGATTCATTTTTGTATAGGTAATATTTTTTGAAAACAAGTTTAAAATTAAATAAAACTTGAAATGTTTACAATTCAAGGTATTAGACACTATATTGTTTATATAGTGTCTAATACCTTGACGATTTATGCAAATCAGATAAAAAAGTTACGTTTAATGTCATGGATTACCGTATTATATGAACAATGTCTCAGACGTAGCTGTCAATTTAAGCGTCTTACTAAAGGGTGCAGCAAGTTTAACATCTGGATTGCTGTATTATATGAACGATGTTTTGGACTAATATTTTCGATATTCTATTAATTCGCCAGGACTCCGGATAGAATGAATGCAAGCGGTGCCTTTATTCCTTTCTCCTTCCCTGCAACTCGTACAATACTCTGGGACAGATCAGTTATCGGCGATCCTGTTGTCATTCAGTTTTCTTATCAAAGGTACTTTTAAAGTCATTTGATAAATATTTCTTTTATATATATGTATAAATGTAAACCTAATGTGAAATGTTTAAATATGATGTAAATTTAATATAATGTAAATGTTTATAAAATGTAAATAGTAATAATGTCAATTTATATCATTTATGTTAATGTAGAGAAAATTGTAATGTGCAATGTAAATAAAATGTAAATCGTATAAATATTAATAAAATTTCAAAATACATGTCATACATGTGTGTATTTTGAAAGTTTGTTTGTTTGGGTTGATTTCTGTTCTAATTTTAAGTTATGGTAGTGCGGGGATATTTTGCGCACAGCTTTCGAGAGGGTCTAAAGTTCCGGTGTCAAATCTTTTTTGAAAAATTGTCATTCTTTAAATTTGGTTTTTGATAAAAGGATTATTTGTCAGTACGATTATAATTATTTGTCACCGGGACTATATATGAAAAGTTCATAAATACGTTTACGTAGTCTTTGATTTCGTTCCGTTTTTATATAGTAAAGAATTTGACTGCATCGTTTTCTAAAGTGATGGATTAAATAGATTCTTTTATATCTACGTGTGTCGCTTATTTAGCGTTTATTGATTAAAGTTTCTGTTTTATTTTCGGTGAAATGCTGTAGTATGTTCGCTTCATAAAAAGTCTATATCATTTATTATGCTTTATTTATTCCACTTGTTTTTATTTCTATCTTGTGACTATTGAATGATTTATATTATAATTTTATGTTATATTATTGTAGATTTATATTAAAGCGATATAAAATCTTTCGTAATACTTTCATAATAATTATTTCAGCATTTGAATAAGGTCAATATATAGTATACTTCAATTTATATGTATAATATACTTGTTGATAATCCAGACCGCCGCTGATACTGCTAGAAGAGAAGACTCTCAGACTTGTGCAAGGATTTGCTCGTGAGACAGGCACAGCGTCTGATGAATTCATCTGTTTACTTGTCGGCTCTGTCAACTCTGAACTCGGTAGATTATCGTTAGCATTTGAAAAATATTAGCTTGAATATTACATTAATAGCTCTAAGACAAAGTCAATGATGACATTAATTTCATGAACTGCGTGTGCTGGTCACTTGTCAAAACGGCCCCGACAAATGGACCTCAACTATTAATTTTTAGTGTTATGTTTGGAATTAGGCTAAAAATAACTGATGGGGCCGTTTTGTCAAGTTAATGTATTCAAGGTCTTTTTATCGGGGTACTGCATAAGCAGAAACATAGTGAAGAATGAACACTTCATCTTAACACAGTCCAATAAATACTTTTCAAACCAATAGGTGTCTCTCTTTTTCTGACAATTATTAGCTGCTTAGTATCTAATCTAGCGTGTTACTAAAGGGTGCAGCGAGCAATATTGCATATATAATTGTACTTTTTTTGTCAAAGTCACGCTTGGTCTCGAACCTGAAACCTCTTAATTCCGTATCCAGCGTTCTAACTCTACTTATTCTTTTCAAGTTTTCACAAATAAAAAATGCAGTTATATTGATATTGACTGCGTACAGATGGCAGTGGAGTTACGATAAGTATAGACAGATTAGATACAAGTCATAGAGCCAAGGGATTGACTAAAAAAGAATCAACCAATGAGAGAGCTCCGAGGGAATTACACGTCATTTGTAGTGTAAGATAGCAGATGGGCTGGTTGTTATTTTATTATGTAGAATTGTATGTATCATATTATTGTTGTGCTTTTTTTATGTCTGTGACATCGTCCCTCGACGGTTAAACAGACGTTAAACTCTTATTAATTGATTGATTGTTTAGCTTTCTCTGTTTCTTCTTGGCAATTGCAATATATCCGTGCAATATATCCTCAGAAAACTCGGCTTTGACTCTTAGTTTTTAGGATTAGGGTTGGTGTTTGTTTAGGATTAAAGTTGGATTAGATTTTGGGTTAACTCTAGGGTTGGTTTGAGTTATATTTGCTAAATGAATTAACAGGGTCAATTTTTCGGGTTACTATTTGGGTAAATATTGCTTAGTGTTCTCTAAATGTATATTTGATTGGTTATTTGACATCAGGTAACAAAGAACGGATGCAAACCGCTTTGTTGTTCAGCCGAATACCTCAACTCTATCGAGGTTTGTGGAAAGAAAGTTTATATATATATAAGTTTATATATTTTATTCATCACAAGGTCTGCAGGCAAACAACATAACATATAAACATCAGTAATACTGAGAAACAAATAAATAAATTATAGAAATAGTTAAAGCAATTGCAAACATTGAATTACAATTATAAATTGAATATACAATATATTATTATAAATAGTTTACAATTTTAAATGTCATTTTGAATATTCCCTTGGCAATATACGCATTTATTCAATAACAAGTTGAGCTATTGTCAAAGTCATTGTAAATATAATCTCGATTATTATGATATAAATATAATATTAATATATGTATTGTTTAGTTAAAGCTTTTACCTTTCTACCATAATTGCTTCCTAGACCCATCCTTGCTGGATTCATATTGTACTTATCCAACTTGTATTCATTTACTTGTTTGTAGCTTAATGTCACATCAGCTTTTTGTGACTATGAATTAAATTATTTCATTGATAAACAAACTAACTCAATGGTTTATTTTTTGAGACTAGTTTCTTAAACGTTTTAATAAGGATGGAATATTCTTTGTCTTTTAGCTTGTCACAAATCGATGTCACTCATCCTTGCCCATTGATCTCTGTCACTTCGTGTCGCTGCGTGCCAACTGCAGCTACCACGGCAGCAGTGTCGCCGATTCATCGTGTACGTTTCAAGTAGATTTTGATGTCGTTTACCCTTCGGTATCATTTAAGATGTCGCCCATTAGCGCGATAGCTCTAGTACCCACTGCGCTGTCGATGAACCTTTCTGGATCGTTGAGTATCAGTGAAATACAGGGGGAGCCCAAGTCTGGGTCAGTTGTTTCTTAAGTTATTTCAAACCTTAGACTGTTTAAGGCCAACCCATTACAAGTATTACTTTAGGTGTAATAGCGTCATTTGTTTCTTGAATTATTTGAAACTTTATAATATTAAATGGCAACCTATTACAACTATTACTTTAGGTGTATTTGAGTCATTAGTCTCAGAGAAAATCGATTAATTTACATAGCTTTAAGAGTGAAATATTTACTCGATTTCTTCATAGAAATATTGGTGTCACTATATAGCCTTTTTTCTCCGTGTAACAAAGTGAAGTTATTACGATGTTTGCTGTAGATACATCACAATGGATCAGACGAGAAAGATATTGCTTGTTCTTGAACTAGATCCAAAAGTAAAGAACCTTCCTGTTGTTGGAATGTGAGTTATTTGTCTATGAATCTTTAAAGAATTTTTTTTAATGTTTTGATCCCATAAAGAATTTATCTATTTCAGCAGTCAAATCACAATACTCAATAAATTTAAATAAAGTTATTATAAAGTTAGTTTTCTCTCTCTCTCTCTCTCTCTCTCTCTCTCTCTCTCTCTCTCTCTCTCTCTCTCTCTCTCAAAATTTTAAATGTTTTCTTTGTTGACTAGTTGGGTGAGTGGTGTACGATGCGTAGAAGATGTATACGTCTGGGCAAGTTGTCTGCGTTATGTCTATACAGATCATCTTACTGATAGGTTATTATTTAATTCTACCTTCTGTTATGTTAAAATTCATTTTTACTACCTCTGTTATTTAAAAAAAAGTTATAAAAAACTTAATAAAAATAATTAAGCAACTTAATAAAGTTTGAATTTATTAGAAATTACTTTTGAAAGAAGGGTGTTTTAGTAAAATATTACACCCAGAATTTTTTCCATGTAAATTTTATATCTAGCTTTTTGCTGCATGCCAGCTAGTAGTTTTTATAACCCTGTAGTTGAATATGTCCACTGCTTAGTTAGCCATTTTCAGTTTGGTTAAGTGGGCACTCACTTGTATATTAAGTTCATTTCTTATAGATGTAATACTTAATGATCTTTGTTTGCCATATTATATGTACAGTGTTCACTCTATACTAAGTTCAGTACTGATAGACCTCGTCATAAACGTAATTCTTAATTAATGATTAATTTAATCAATAGAATCAGATAAAAGTATCCACTATATAATAATTCTCTTACGGTCAGTATGTCTCCGATATAATGCTGGATATAGTAAATGTCAAGCATATTTAAAAGGTGTTATGCATGTGGATATAGCAAATGTCAAACATTTGTAAAAGATGTTTATATATTGCCTTATATTAATTCGCTTCATAGGTTTTTCTTATCCTAATTTTATGTAATTAATATTTACTACCACACCACATATTAATATTTACTATTTATTATTGATTTATCAATACTCATAATTTAACAACAATAATATTAATAATAAATATTAGTTTATTAGTTACTCTTTTGGTGTAATTAATATTGAATTTGTGTAATTAATATTTACTATCTGTTACTAATATTCCTCTAACCCAGCCACCCTTCCCCTCCAGTCATTTTGACGAAGTTATAACTAGTTTAGCAAAAATACACAGCGAGCAAAAAAGTTAATGAACAAGCAATAATGTACAGCTATAAATAAATTAATAAATAAAGTAATATAGAATCAGATAATACGGGTGACAAACGTTAAACTTTCAAAATTAAAACATTAAATTTTAAAAGGAAGAAAAGTTATTTGATTAATCATTAATTAATGCTGTTTTGTTTGCTAGTTTAGTGTGTACTTATGATCAGAACTAAAAATTTTAAGTTTAGTCAGATTGATAGATTTATTAGTGGACTATGTTTGCTACTCACCTTTTTTCGTCATATCCAGTTTGCAACATTGACATCTGTTACGTTGTCTTTTACATCGTGATTGAATATTGCTGTTATATAACTAAATCATCATTTCGCCTAAACAGACACTTAGATATTAAGCAACAAACAAGCAAGTCGTATCTAAGAGGTCGCTTTGATATGAACCAGCTATTAAAGTAAAGTCTTTTTTTTATTCTAAATGTAATATTGTGCAGGGTTTGTACTGTGCCCGATCCTTTTCTTGTGGTTCTCTTCTCCTCACTTCACTCCCAGCCAGAGTTCTATGAATGCACTTTGACTACCGGCAGATCTTTGCTCGACTTTACACTCAGTACATGTCATGATGTCATTCAAATTAATAAGGTTCTGGTTTTATTATTTTAATTTTGGTTTTATGCCTCAATTGAGAAATGTAATATTTGTAATATATGCGAAAGTTTCTTATGTGAAACGCTGAAATTACTAGTTCATCTGATGAGCTCTTTGAGAAAAAATTGTTTTGAGCAGCTAATTTACATCATGTTATAAACTATGTTTAATATTGCGGATGATAATAATTTGAGTTTAATTTTTTAATGTCTTTATAGGACAGCATTGGTAGAGTACAAAGTCCTATAGAAATGGAGCCTCAGCCGGTTACAATGGGGGGCAAGTTGGAGGCTTTTAATTCAGCGCTCCATGAATTTAGGTACACATCGTTAAATTTCAATCGTAATTGTTGTTCACTACAATGTAGCAACATTGCGGCTAGTTAACTAGAGTTTGTTATAATTGAATATTTTTACTTAATAGAATGCATTATTGAGGATATAGTTCTGAATAATTTTCCTTTTAATATAATTTAATTCAGATTTATATGTTGACCTAAAATCAAAACTACATATTAAAACTACTTAATGGGTCACTAGAACATTTTCGATATTCTTTTAAAGTTTCCGGTCATCCGTCCATCTATTAATTTAGTAGATATTGCTTCTTTTACTAACAAATAAACATATAAAGCTTGAATTGATATTACAGGGAAATAATTTGTATAGATTTGTATGTAACCGGTGCTTATACACAACTTAATTCGTTTGTTACAATAATTTTTTATTTAGAATAATGAAAAATTATTTTAGATTTATATTTTTCAGTCTCCTTTTTTATCGATTTTCAATTCATATTACATTGACATTAAAGTATTAAAATTATATTATTTCAATGATATTACATTCTATATATTAAGTGCTTATAATAATTTACTTATGTGTGTGCAGTTATCTATTCATAATTTGCTTTTTTAAGCAAGAATAAGAAACTTCCTCAACTTTATTCTGTGTTAAAATTAAAAAAAGTCAGCTGTTTGAAGATTTTTTTGCAGCACTTTAACAGTCAAATTTTTATCTTTTTTCTATCAATTTTGTAGAACAAGTAGAAATGTATCACCTAACAACAAACAATCGTCTCGTGTTGCGTCTCAAGGCTTAGAGGAAGCTGTGCCAAGATCATTCCCAGTCCCACATCAGTCCACAGTATTTATAATACTTTGTTTAGTTTTAAAGTTTTTTTTTTTAACTCTTATTGCTGTGTCAACGAATAAGCTTACGTACATTGAAACAACAATTAAGGTACAAGAAACAACAGATTTTGAAGCATTTGAAGTTTTGGAGAGAATAATTTTTTATTGCATTGCACCTTTTAAGCGAGCACTTATTAAACTACTACTGTGTCTGGGTCATTCATAAATGATAAGATATGCTTTAAACTTCGCTTTACATTTTTTATACATCCACAAACGAAGCTGATACTAGCTAATTAATTACAGAACACTGAAATTAACACTGTGACTAGTTAACTAGAGTTAGTTATAATTTAATATTTTTACTTAATAGAATGCATTACTCATAATATATTTTCCTTTTAACATAATTTAATTAAAATTTCTATCTAGCCCTAAAATCAAAACAGCATATTGTTGGTCGCTATAACTTTTTTTGATATGTTTTTAAAGATGCCCATCATTCGTCCATCAGTGCCTGAAGTCTCACTGCTTGTTGAAGCCTCAAACGGTCTCTCCACATTAAATTCCAATTCACCAAACAATCTATTATTTACCCGTAACGTATCTGGCTCTACCACTTCTACATATCCCAGCCTTCAATCTGCCCAATTTTCAACAAATTCGCATTCTCCTACATCTAATAATGAATCAAGAGGTAATGGTAAAAGCCCTCAAGTTAGATTTTCTACCAGCCCATATCCTACTCCTATTGCCTCTGGATTACAACACATTTCTGAGTCCTCACACAACCCCCAAGGCACAGACAAGGGTGGTCTAAAGTCTGTCTTAAAAAACCCTAAGAATGTAGATGTAAGGAGCTCGGGTAATTTTAATCAAAATGTTTTACAATCCTCTCATATCACAACAAGTAAATCTAGTCAAATAGTTACCGATCATGCTGGTTCTAAATCAATTTCTAGTGCTATTCCTATATCTCAGATAATTCCAAACAGCATTACTGCTAATAATTACCCTATTCGACCTGCATCTCTCTCGCAGTCTAATTTGTACAATACTCCCGTTTCTCAAGTGAATTATAGAATTTCAATAACACAATCGATGCCTAATGCACAAACCAAAATCTCGTCACAATCAATTCCCATTAGTGTTTCTACAAACTATTCCAGTCCTGATAATGTTGCTACATCTCTATTTTTTAGTCCAAACAATATACCTACATCTCAGGCCATTCAAAACAACTTACCCATAACTCGAGATACTTCAAACTCAACCTTAAATACAAACAACGTAGTAATATATGGTGCACGAAAACCTCATCAAGTTCTAACTGACCCTACCACACTAAATCCGTCTTCTACTGATATTCACCGAAATCTTCCTGCTTCTTTTGTCACTGCAGAACATTTTAGAAATCCACTTGCAAATCCTACAGTTGTTCCTGCATTAGTTGAACAACCAAGGCATCCACTCACAAATCCCATGTCATTGTCTCCCTTTGCTGAACGTCCAAGAAGTTTTTTCTACAATCCTGCAGATCCATCTTTCCAGCATCTTCACAATCCAGTCTCAAATGCAACTCCAAAATTGGTGCCAAGTGGGCAAGGTGGCATTGGTATATCATCTTCTTTTCCATCTTCATTTTATCAAACGCCAGTGGCTTATCAAGACAGGATGGTCTTGACTGGTCCTCTCAGTACGCAGGCTTCTGTTTGGAGTGATGCTATAAGATCCGGGCAAGTACGATTTCAGCCAAATGTTCAGAGGAATGCTGGAGTGATGACACCAACTACAAATGTAATTAATGAAAGACTTAGTCAAGATCAGTTAATTCCAGTTCAGTCAATTCAGACAAGTTCTGTTCAATTACATCAGCAAACTCAGTCATTTACAGTTCAGTCAATACAGTCACTATCTCATCAAAATGATTACAATTCAAGGCAGTCTTATAGTCCTTCTAATCAAAATTTACACAACACTACGCCAAGTGTTTTATCTCCACAAAATATACCATCAGATCAGCTACGTTCTACTCCCATTGGCCAGCCCACAGTTGGCCACACCCCCGGGTCAGCTGACAGCGGATTCCAAGCGTGTGATTCGTCAAGACGAGCTAGCGAAATACCAGAAGACGTTTATCGGCGATTGAGTGACCAGGATGCTGAGTTGAAAACATTAAGGCGACAGTTGGAAGATTTATTGGCCAGGAATGGAGAGGTGGTTAATGTTTCTAGAAATAGTGAGGAGGGTGAGGGTGTGGAGAGGGGTGTGATTGGGATGAATGTTAGTGGAAGTGGAAAGGAGGAAAAGGACAGTGGAAAAAGTGACAAAAGAAGAGAAGAAACTTCTAGTAGGTGTCAGAATGAAATGGATTTTGACAAATCAAAATCTGATGAAATTAGTCAAGGGAATGAAAAAATTGACCGAAGGCAAGAAAGAGGAAACAAGAGAGATAGAGGAAGTGGATATCAAGGTGATGCAGAATATAGTCGGAGAGGAGTATCGGCCTTGCAGGTTAGAGATGTAACGCAAAATCAGGAAATTAATAAAAATCGTAAGGAAATAGTTCAACAAGGTGGTGATAACTTTTATTTAGGAGAAGGGAACAGGAATCAAGACGGACAGATGCATGACAGAAATGGAATTCATAATCAACATGTTAGTAAGACTGGTAAGAAGGGTGAAGAGAGAAAAGTAAGGGAGGTTAAAGGTCAGAGTAATGTAAAAGAGAATAATAGGGTGCAACAGTGTTCAATTGGGGTTGGTACGAGCGTTTGTTGGACAAATGATCAAATGTCTGAAGCTCGATTGACCTCTGAACAAAGATATGAAGATGGAGATAATCGTAGGTTAAGTAATGGCGATCAACGTTATGTTGAGTTTAATCGCAAATCCGGAGATGCCACTCAAAATTTAACGAATCACGATCAAAGACGTTTGTTTAATGTATCCGGGCAGAGTGTAGAAGAGAAGAAGGATAGAGAGAGGTATGAAGAGAGAGTTTCAGAGAGTAAAGCCAGCAGCGGAAGAAGGCATAAAGAAGACAAGGAGGCAGGGACTAAGGGGCAAGAATTACGTGTGGGGGGAAGAAAATCAAACGAAAAGATTATTCCGGAACATTTTCATTCTGATAAGGAACTAAATTCTAATGAGAATCGGACTTCTAGCAAAGGAATTGGATTGCAAAATATTCATGAGAATAATATCTCTAATTCTATAGTTTCAAGATCACGAAATGATCCGAGATCACCTGATTGTGAGAATCAGTTTTCTAGATCTTCGAATCTTCACGCGATGCAGTTTGATGTATCTGATCCGGGAAGTTTTACTGTCGATGACGAGAGAACGGATTGTGTCACTTTGACTCCTTTGCGACTAAGCGATGCGGGGGAACAGTACAGACTGCAGAATGAAGCGGGGAATCAGAGTATGGTGTCAGAAATGATTATGGATCTGCCGGGATATGTGTCTTTATCCCCAGAAGCGTATGTTTAGATTTTATAAGTTTATTTCATTTGCTTATATTATGTCTTTTATATTTATTTTGTGTATTGACTATTGGGTCTAACTTTCATTTGAAAAGATGTTGAAAATATTGAGTAGATATTGTTACAGTGTCAGTACTGAGTAGTTTTTAAATAAGGTTTTGACTGAGACAGCAAATTTTACGTACGTTTTTAATCATTAATTACTAGTAGAAACCTTTTTCACTCAGGGGAGAGCAATAATATTGATTGAAACTAATATTAAAAATCAAATGTTATAAATTGCTTGAATATTAGGTTTTAGAGCAAAAAAATAATATTAAAATGATATTAAAATGAAATTAAAATGGAGTGTTATTAAAATAGAAATGAATATTAAAATGACTTGTTATCGTAGTAATTTATTTCACTGAATTATGACTTTTATTGCGTTTCATGTAGAAATGGAGAGTTTGATGAAATGGAAAATGACCAAAGTCCAATGTTTGGTGAAAGTGTTAGCATGTACGAACAGGTGACTCGAAGACAGTGATACTTCATTAGAAATATTTTCAGTCTAATTTAAAAATTTTATCAATATTTTATGTTTTTGTTTCAAATTACATTACCAGTAGTAGTTTAACTGAGAAATTATAAATGAAAGGTTCATTGGTATATAACTAATTAAAGAAGGGAGGTCGCTTTGTTGTAAATTTGTAATTTGTTCATCTCTCAACGACTTGAATCGATTATACAACTAAGCCTAGAGTGCCTGAACCTTCCGTGGTTGACTCAGCCATTCATCCATTCAGAGTTAGAAATAGGTAGCAGTTTAATTTAAATAATGCAAAGTTTGTGAAACAGAAGCTTTTGTCTGAAGGACAGCCGGATTTTCTTATTTCTGATTTATTATTTTCTTTATTTATCTTTTTCTTTTATATTTGATTTTCTATTCCTAGATTTTCTTGATCCGTTTGAATATTTCTTGTCCATTTTACCCGGTTTTACTCAGTGTTTTGCGTATTTGCATCGTCTTGAGTTTCTTAATGGATAAAGTCTACAAGTTAAAATTATTGTCAGGTACTTTTTTGTGTTAAAAATAAAGTTGAATGTTTATTTTCACTCAGGGTTATGTGGCTAAAATGCCGCATTACGATAACAACAACGATGCGGCTGAACCGGCAGCTAATGATCACCATCAGCCACTGACAGCTGCCAGCTCTGATGAATTGGAACGAGCCGTTAGCAATCAGAGGCTCTTCTATCATAATCTAATTGTACGCATTTTTTTACTTACAATATTATTAAGAAATATTAAATAATTATATTACTGACATAGTACTACGTTAGATATATGCTGTAATTATTGCGAACCTGTTGATTACTCGAGCGATTATTTTTTGCTGAAAAATAATGACTCATTATAATTATTGTTTAGTTAACTAAGACAAGTTAGCAAGGCATTTTTTACTGGGAAAACGTGAAAGATCTTGAATCTTTTTAATATAAAAAAAGTGATGGCTTACCAAGCCGTGAAAAAAAAGTAGAAATCTGCCTCACTCTTGATGTATAGATGTCATATGGTATTTACCGTGCCCCGTTAAAACGGCCCCGAAAATGGACCCCGACTGTTAATTCATAGGGTTGAAGTTATGATTTGTATTAAGGTTAGGTTTGAAGGTAGGGTTAGTGTTAGGCTTAGGGTTAGGTTTAGAGTTAGTTAGGGTTAGGGTTATTCAATGAGTTTACAGGGTCGTTTTGTTGGGATAATGTATTCGGGGTAGTTTTGTCGGGATAATGTATTCGGGGTAGTTTTGTCGGGGTACCGGTATATATAATAGCTGCTCTCTTCCGGGACTGCTTGTAGCATCAAATTTTTTTTGTCTCATATTATTTTTCTAATCGTTTGATATTACAACTTGGTGAATGAATAATATATTCTTTAATATGTTGTTAATTAAAATCAAAATTTAAAAGTCAAATAATTTAATTAAAGGAAAACATCAATAAGCTTCTCAACAAATCTGATGACGCGCAAAATAGTGGCATTATTCCTGATGACACCGCCGATCAGATAAATGACATGAATGACAGCCTGTCTGCTGATGAAATGACACGAGATGACATGCGGAGGGTGTCAGAGAAAGTGTTACGAGGTGGCAAGCAGCGACATCATCATCGTCATAGGAAAGAGTCGGGGGAGGTTATTTCTAAGGTTGTGAAGAGAACGAGAGAGCAGTTGAGGAAATTAGGAGTCGATTTAGACGATGAAGAGGGGGGAGAGAGATCACTGGGGTATGTTGGAAATTATATTGTTAAATTTAAAAATATTTTATTAAATTTAAAAATTGTCTTCTTAAATTTGAAAATTATTTTATTTTGTTTGTATTAAAATTCACATTTAATGACTTTGAAATTTAATATTTTTATAATGTTTTTCTCAAGTATGTACTTTAGTATATATTTGATTAAATTATAGTCATATTTATTTAATAATATAGTTTTTCATTTTGTCAACAACTCATGAATGATTGAATTTATTTAAATTTTCTACATTAAGCCTTGAATGAAATTAAATGTAACTGAATCTAAATCAACTTTTAAAACACCTGTGTACCATTATTAATTTATCATCATTAATTTTTTTCTGTGCGTAGTTATATTCAATTATTTTTATTGCTCTGTATTATTACTGATCTGTTTTTGAACGAATAAAGTCATTATTACTTACACGTTAATCTATTCTGACCGATTGACCCAGTTACGACCAAACCTCCTGCATCTTTGACCCGTCCCTTTTGCCTCGAATTAACTACGTCTCCATGATGCTGGACTCCAATGATCCCGAACTGAGTCTGGACACAGAGGCGCTCGCAATGAAGTACCTCAGGGATGATCAGCTTACGGACTGGGTCAGATCCAGACACAGTACGGGAGCAAAGAAACTTTCTGTCAGTAGATCTGACGTTAGTTTGTACGGAGTGGCGATGGGGCAGATGTCTTTCGCCAGCAAGCAGTATTTAGAGAAGTTCGGATTATTGGGGGATAAATCTGAAAGTAGCACAGATGATGATGATGATGATGATGATGATGGAGATAGTGTGATGAAGAGAAGGGATGAAAGAGAAAGATGGATGAATGATGAGGATGTGAGAGAGAGAAGGAGGCATAGAGAGAGAGGTACGGAAGGACGGACGGGTAGGAGAACAAAAGGAAAAGAGAGGGATGATTTTGACGAAAGATTAAATGATTGTAACTCTAGTCAAAATGAACGAAATCGAAATGATCGATTGACTGATTATCATAATCAGTCTAATCAGAGTGATAGATATTCTCCTCAGTTTAATCACAATCATCATAATCATCATAATCATCGTAATCATAATCATAATCAATTAGGTGAGGATCAACATGAAAATTTTCGAAACAGCAATCAATCTACTCCGAAACTGTCAACTCGCCTTTCTCTCCCTTCCCCCATTGTTGTCCCGGGTCAAGGCTCTGGTCAAGGGTTAGGTCAACCATCGGGTCAACTATTCGGTCGATCTAAAGACACAGATCAGTCCAGAGGTTCCGCTCCTAGACTCTCGCACGACGGATATTTTCCGGAGAAAGAACACAACAAAGAACAAGACGGTAACTTTAATTCCCCCGCTGGTTTACGTAGAAGTCTACCGCAGAATCTGTACGCCAAGAGGGAAGTGGAACAGGGAACAAGAAGGGAATATCTGAGAGACAGAGGGGAGAATGATAATGGGGGAAATTTTTACAATCATGATTTTTATGAGAGTAATGATTTGCATTTACAAAGTAATGACAATTTAAGAAGATATAATAATGATAATGATAAGTCGTCCAATAGCAATGATTCGTTTGATGAAAGTAAAAACACGAACGGAATGCAACTTCCGATGTCACAGAGAAATACAGAGAGGAATTTAATTGAAGGTGGGGCGGGGGGTGTGATTGTTGGGAGGGGTGGGGAGGGAGAGGAATTGATGCGGGGAAGGGATAGAGGGATAGGGGGAGGGCGAGGGTTGGCGGGGGGGAGGGTGCTGGATTTAGAAAGGCTTAAAGATTTGCCTAAATTGTTGTAATAGGGGTTGGGAGGAGGTTATAAATTGTTGAAGGATAGATTTTTTGTTTATGAGCATAAGGGTTGATTTCTTTATGGACTCATTAAATGTAATTTTTTTATTGCTATTTATATTTAATATAGTCAGTATGATCAAATCTTAATAATGATCGAATTACCATTTAATGTTTTCATTTTTAAATATTCTTTTTCATTTGACACTTCCTCTTTACTCTGTAGCTTTTTGCTGCTGTATCAAAGCTCACTTGAGAAGTGGTAGAGCACCGTTCTCTTAACCAACAGTTTCGTATTTGATTCCCATGAAGCTTACTATATCGCTAACTTTCAGCACCCTTTAGTAAGACACTTAGGGTTCCAGGAAGCCTGTTTAACTATAAAACTAATTTTATCTCTATACCGGTTAAAATCTGCAAGACCCTTGGTAATTATAGCTAATTCATTGGACTATAGCGTCGTCTGTTTTTAATGACGTCACGCTACTAAAACAAAATCATTGTGTAATTTAAACCAATTTTAACGAATTGGTACATATGTATGGATTCTGTGCATATGTATTCATTCTGTACATATGTATGCATTCTGTATATTTGTATGGATTCTGTACATATGTATGCTTAATGGAACCCGACATTAGTCTAGCAGTTATGTCTGAGATAGTACTACTCATATAATACGGTAATCGTTACGTTAAAATTTAATATAAAAAGGAAGTTTAGTTTAACTTTTAAACTAAATTCGCTAATCTCTGCAGTGTAGTAAAACTTCTTGTCAGTATTTCTAAACTGGTCATATGGTTTAGTGTCTTATATTTCTGGTAAAGTATTCTGATTATTTAAGTTTGAGTCCTGCTGATTATCAATATATAGCGCCTTTAGTGATTTGGTCAGCTTCTGACTTTTTATTTGGAAGGTGTTTAGACTATTTTTCAAGTGTAAAAAAACCTCAGCTGTTAATAAATGAAAAATGACAACTTTTTCAATCGATTCATCATGACACTTTCAAATGTTCAACTTTACTACTGTTTACTACTGGTGTATGGCGATATGTTCTTTAATTGTAATTTATTTATGTAATTTTATATCTTTAATATTCAATTAAACTAGGATTTAAAGTTGAGTATCGATTGACATTCGTGGATAAAATTGAAAGTGTTTGCATAATAAGTGTCTTGTTCAGAGGAGCAGCAATCAATGAAATTTTTCGAATCATGCATTTCAAACCAGCATCTTTTGGTTGCAAGTCTGGTGCTCCAACCTCTTTAAGCTCCTACACAAGATTTTACGATAGCAGTCGTTTTTGTTTATCACTTTTTCTGCAAGGGTATTTTTGGTCAAAAGAATAGTTTGTGAAATATTTGAAAAACCAAATTCTTGAAGATTATAAAGATGCTTCAAATGATAATGATTATGTTGATAATTATGACAATTCTGATTCTGTAATCTTTCATCGTGTTATTTCAATGAAATCTAAACAATGTATAATGTAAATGTTTAATATAAGACTATAAGTATATTTTAAATTAAATTCATTTTATAATAAAGTGTCTGTAAATACTTTCTTTTATTTTGGTTTCAAACTATTTCTTCAGGAATAAAATATGTTCAAGCTTTATATTCCCTTGCCCCATCCCTCCTCCTCTCATTCTCTAATTAATTTTTGTATTTAGGTATTTAGAGCATTGAGTTAACAGTTAATAGCTCTCATTATTTTTTTTCTGTGCGCTCAGTTTTAGACATTTTACTCGATAGCCCTTTTGGGATTATGTAACATTATGAAACAATAAACAATTTAAGAGCGCTGTACTTAATATGCATGACGCATTACAAGCTAATCAGTAGCGGAGTGTAGAATCCCACTACCTCAACTTTGGAATTAATTTTCTTTTCATACAATATTGAAAGATAAAATTGAAACAATTTTAGTTTTTTTTAGATTTAGCCTCCTTTTAAAGTGTTTTTTAGCCGGTATATTCTTTCTGGTATACAGTAGTTTGGATGGGGCCTTATTTCCAGTTATTTGATTTTTTGTCAGCGCACCGTATAGTGTATTTGAAAATATTTATCACCCAAGTAAGTTTCCTGATGAAAATGTTATGAAACTATTTTTTTTGTGAAAATACTAGTAACAAACTATTTCATCATAACTAAATTGTTCCCAAAATTCATTATTAAACCCCACAAATAGGTCCCAGTATCTAATTTAATAAAAATAATCCTAACCAATCATAAATTTAATATAAAATAGAACCGTAACCCTAGCTGAAACCTTAACCGCGCCCGTACTCTAAGTTCAACCCTAACCATAAGTGTAATAGTTGGGTTCGATTTGTCGTGGTCGATCTAGGAGAAACTATTAATTACTTTAAGTCTATAATACTACCATTCTAGCAGCGAGTATGCAATACAAACAAAATAACATGCGGTAGAAGTATAATATCGATTTTATTTTTAATTATCATCTAATTTTTCATATCGTTACATAATGATAATATGAAAATATTTGAAATGAAATTATGAAGAATATGCTTTTTTTAACATTTTGCCCTATATAATAATACTGTATTAAGCTAGAACAAAGCATCTTTAACAGCATTAAAAAAGCGGCTATGTCATATAAAAGTTATCCAGCGTTCAATGTTTCATGCATTCATGCTCTCCTATATAGTCGTTTTTTCCAAAACTTGTAGAATTTTCCTTACTTCGATATATTTGTAAGTAGAGGAAAAGTTTAGACATTCTCCCCTGCGTGTTTGCGACCTTTGTCATCAATGGGGGCGAGTTCATAGCTATCGTAGCCCCCGGGGGAGAACCAGGCTTTCAGCTTAAAAATACAAGCATCGAGAGCGAAGAAAAACTCATAGAGAATGCCAGCCAACACCCCTCCAGTAATTGGACCAACCCAATACACCTAGACAATATTAGATTATAAAATTTATAAACTACATTTTTATTTGGCTGCCAATTAGATAACAATATGTTTCCAACTACAATGAGACAATGCTTTTTTCGTAATATTTGATGTGAAATCGAGGAAATATAATTTTTGCTAGATACATGTAGAAGAGAAGAGTTTGAATGTATTAAAAGATTCTTACCCAGTGATGAGACCATCTGTTGGCGACCACTGCGGGACCCAGGGATCTCGCCGGGTTCATGCTAGCTCCAGTGTACTTGATCTAAAATATGTATTAATAAATTAATAACTATAAATAAAACACTTGTATTTAAATATTGGTAAATATAAGTAAAGTACAAGTAAAAATAATTAATAGTGAAACGTTTCCTGAAATAAGTGGGCTTGTAGTTTACTCTAATAATGTCGCAAAAAACAATGAAATTCCCTGAAATACCAAGTTCAGTATTATTATAACTTCCTGTATTTATATAAACATCATTACTTTTACATTGCTTTCATTATGTCCAATTGACATAATGAAAGCAATGTAATTGTTTTTTGATAATAAAATATCAAATTATTACGTTGGTATTCTATTTGATAATAAACTCATCTTCATATAAAAAGTTCAGTATTTGATAACAGGAGCTAGTCAAAAATCTGTGGATACTTAAAATCACATCATTTCATAACTTTTCACTGAACTTCAAGTTCAGCAACTTGAAATTATTCAATTTATAAAAGTAGCTTCGCTCTGCTGTGCTTCAAAAAACTATTCAGGGTTTAATAATTTTAACTTGTAACTTTAGTAAAATTAAGGATTTTTTTAAATAGAATGACAAGAGGGTAAACTAATATTAGGATTGGATAGAGATTACTAATAAAAAATACTTATAGAATGATAAATACTAATACTAAAAGTTTGTCGGATCAAAGCATAGATAATTTAAAAATGAATATTCCAATTATTCCTTATAAAATAGCATTATAATCAAATTAGAAATAATCTAATATTATACAACGTAACAGCTCGGCTTAATAAACACTGTCAATATCACAGTTAATAAATACTAAATCAACTATTGACTTAAATGAATTTTCCTTTCACACGCTTTTAATGAGCTTTTACTTATTCAGTTGTTTTTATAGTTAACATATTTTTTTTTGCAGATTTAAATAATAAATTTATAAATATAAACAAACAATGGTGCAGACAATTAGTGTGCAAATTAAAAAAGAAAAAATTCAAACAATAAATAAATAAGTT
>JAQIXG010001744.1:0-20409 GCA_034700105.1 Oconnorella tubifera | reverse complement strand
GCGATAGGCAAAGTTGTCAAAGTCAATGACATCAATAAAAGGACAAACAACTGTCCTATAGTCCTCAGCAATAGGATAACCTCCCAACTCCCAAAACCACTTGGCACTGATTGCAAACAGTCCCCCAGCCATTACTGGACTCCTGCATTATACAACAATAAACTTCCATGATTTCATCATAGTTCACTATTAGTTTAATGTCACATCAGCATTTAAAAAGATACAATATTTAAAATCCAGTTCAAAATACTAAAAGATAAAGTAAAAGATGATGTCAATGTTGTACAATGGCTTGCAAAATAAAGCAACCGAGTGATTAATCTTTACTCTTAATTAACAAAACGCACTTTCCTTAATGATTATCGAAAGAGAAATGTATCACTCAAACTGATGCCAATGAAAATCAATTCATTAAATAATCTCAATGATTACAAGTGATCTTAGAAAACTAATATTCCTGAATTGTTAATGGCAAATATCAAATAATTTTCTAAAATAGGTAATGTTCAAAGAAATAATCTTCAAGGCATTATTGAATATATATACACACATATAACGCTTTTATTTATCACTATATAGTCAAAATGATTAAAGTAAACAAGAAATAATATATATAAATAATTATGGATAATAAAAAACATATACGCAGTACTAAGAGATATTGGAAAAACTCTGCACAATATCGTTTAAATCGATAAAATTATTCCATACTTGAGAATTAAAATATATTACAAAGCAAAGTACATACTTGAAAGGTCTTGCTGGATGTTTGAGATCATCAGGGAGAAGAGGCAATCTTTTATAAAAGAACTCCCAGTCAAAGGCACCCCTGGCCCCCTCATCTTGGGCGCGATAGGCAAAGTTGTCAAAGTCAATGACATCAATAAAAGGACAAACAACCGTCCTATAGTCCTCAGCAATAGGATCTGAATTCAAAAACAGATCAAATACATTAATAATAATATTGACAATAATTCGTTACATGTAATAATAAACATTTTAAGTTATGTACTGTTCAGAACATTTTCAAATCATTGAATATTTTAGTATAGATGTTTATTTCATCACCTTTACAACGCTGTAACTGTAAAACCATTTCATGTATTTTTAACAAAAATTTCACACAATTATATAAAATTTACAAATGTAAAAGCATACAAAATTCCAGGTAAATTAAATAAAAATTAAATAAATTACCACAGAAATTGTCTCTGACAATATTACACTGTGTATAATAAAATGTTATCATTATTCTTTAAAACAAAGAACAATAATTGAATAAACAGTCTTCCGTTTACAACAAATCTTATTTCATTAATAACTTTAAACTTGAAATCCTCATGTAATCATTCATTCTGCATAGATCATTCACAAATCATTCTAAAATCTCTTACTTTCTAGACCAATTTCATATAATTTTTATACTTTTAGTATGTTACTTTTATTCTATCTCTCACTCCCCCACTCTCTACAATATTATACCTTTTTTATAGTTGTTTTAATTTTGTGATCACGGCCTTAGTTTTTAACCTAATAAATATTTTTATTTGCATTGAGAAATAGATAAACTGAACAGACCTAGTAAAGGAGGAAGCCAGTTGACATTGGCCTCTATGTGAGAATCAAGGAATATAATAACTTGACCCGTCGCTGCCTTCGCTCCAGTGATACGAGTTCGAATTAGTCCCTCCCTTCTATCTTGATGGACAGCTTTTACTTTGCCATCAAAATGTGTCGCAAGATAATCATCCAGAGGTTTTTTTGTGAACTCTACAACATATTCAAAATATCATTTTTCCTCTAGTTATTTGATATTCTTTTTTTAAATACGTATCTACAACTAGTCAAGTTTTCACAAACTTTGCCAGGAATTTAAAGCAAGTCACAAAGCAGACTTCAAATACTGACCTTTTGAGCTGAAATCATCCACAAGAATAACTTCGTGAAGTAGATGTTTAGGAGATCGATTGATAACGCTTTGAGCAGAGCGAAGCAACGTCGTCCAATGCTCATTATGAAATGGTATAACGACGCTGACGTTCGGTAACACGGCATAATACTTCTGCTGCTTGCAACTAAAACAACATTGATGAAGAAATATGACAAAGAGGCCTGAATACATTAATCCGATAAATTTTCCCGTTATTTATTTAATAACCCTATATCAACTCTAAACTTAACTCCAACTCTAACCCTAACATTAATCTTTCATTGAATTACATCATATATCAGAAAAAATCTTAATTCACAAGCTACAGCTTCAATGTAACTCACAAAAGATAAGATTAGACATAAAGCTAATCTTACTATATCGTCAAAATAGATTACAACTGCATAGAAATCATATATCAAAGAACTTGATAAAAATTTGAGCAAGCACAAAAATAATACAAAACAAGTTTGGTAAGAGAACATACTCAGGATGTCTGATGTCTTTAAGAGCTCTATCGAGTGAAATCTTATCACTAGCGAAAGCATTGAATCCATTAACTCTGAACAAAGTATCTTTCTCCTTCTCTTCTTCGGCAGTTAGAATCACTGCAGCCCCTTGCTCACCGGGACCTAAAAGATAATCTTAATCACTGCGTTCGTTTCGTTTGATAAACGTCACATCAGAAAAAATGGATGCTTAATAATAACAATTTGGCCTCAATAATAAATCATTTGAAATTAGAAATTAGCAAATCAGCATGAAATTAGAAATGAAAAAGATTATAAAAGTGGCTTTGCATGCTTGTTGCTTATAATAATTATACTACATAATAGAACGATCTCATAAAATAAACAACTACTAATGATAATAGAACACTCCACAGGTCAATCAACGCACCAGTGCGCAATTCATCAGCTGCCATCTGAGCGTAATCATGCCAGTCTATTTTCTGTGTAGGATCTATGACAGCAGCTGGAAAGCCAGCTGTCTCTTTACGTACAACAACAGCTGCATCAGGAAGTCTTGTAGCAGCTGCCTGTAAAAAACAAGAAACAAATTCTACATAAATATAAAGTTTCAGGTCAACTCGCCTAATAGGAAACTTGCAAAGTCAAAACTCATCTATGAAACCCTAGCATATCACACCTACTCAGAAATTCACCTAAAATTGAAGCTTAAAATAATGCTATATAAAACTTCTGTTTTAATACGATTTTCAGTTTTATTCAAGACTCAGCATAATTTTAGACATTAAATATAAAAATAACTTAAATAACTTAATAATAACTTTTTTGTGTTGTCATATAAACAATAATATTTTCAAAATATATTCTTTTATTTTAAACATAGAGATTTTGATATGAAAGTGACATGACTGCATAATATCAATGAAAATTTAAATATTTCTGCAATCCATACTTAATTTTTTAGCTATGGCTACATCATTCAAAAACAACAATATAAACAAAACAAAAAATACAAAGTCTCGCAAATAAGCTGAACTTACACCGGCTTGCATGTCATCTGGATCGACAGGAAGTCCCTGAGGCACATGAAGGACATGTTTGACGTGCATCTCATTGTCTGAGTCTCCAAACATGAGTTTTATCGTAATGGGGCCTAGTGTAAGGAATAGCGCGGCAAACACTAGATACTTGAGTATCGTTACCGTGTTGCGACGCATTGTGAAGCAAACAAAAGCGCTATCTTTGCATCAAGTCAAGAAGCAAGATTCTGCGACAAAAACACAGCGTGAAAATAAAATCAGTACGCAATCAATAATAGCAATTAATTAATATCAACGAAATACAGTAAATTACAAAAAAACATTTACTACACTAGCCAAAATATTTCAGGATCAAGGAACTTTATAAATCACAACAAGTCTTTTTTTTAACATTTAAAACGACTTGTACCTTATATTAAACTTAATTCTTAGTTTCAACCTCATTACTGAACCTTAAAAATTAAATTCTGAATAATCCACATACAAAATAAGAAAGCATATAAATAATAAAGTATGATTAGCTAGAAAAAAAGTCTATGTAGTTTTAAAATTCGCGACCGAATAGTATTTTATGCAGTACCTTTTCTATATAAAGTACTTGCTTAATTACATTACGTCATTTATAACATTTAAAATATGACTTTTGAAAGTTATTATATCTGAAGATTATATTAAACAATTTACTATTTTATTTAATTCTGATTCTAACATAACAAGTAGAAATAAATGAATAAAAATAAATAAAAATATAACAAATATTGTTTTATAAACAAACCACGTCTTAAAACAAGACTGCTAACCTGCAATACTGATTTGCTATCGTTTTTGATTTAAAAATAATTTAAACTTTAAATTAATTACTTTAAAGTTCAAAGTAGGTAATTAATTTAAAACTTACAATATTTCAATTATAAACAATGAACATCGTACATGGATCTTATAATATTACAGTTTAAACTAAGATCCATGTGCGATGTTGTTTGTATAAACAAATACAGAAATTGCTGAGATTAAATATTTATTTTTATTTATTTATCTATTTATTTATTTATTTTGGAAACTGATGAAATTTATAATAACATGTGATAAAGCAGTAAAAGATCAGATCCAGATATGAATAGATGATCACTGTTGCAGTATATATAATACGTGTCCATTACGTATCTATCTGGTATCCATCAATTCATCCATCATAATGTAAAATTTCACTATTCATCTATCCAATCATTCATTCGTCCATTACATAATTATATATTTATAACTATCCGTCCACCTATTCATTTATCGACCCATCCATTCATTCTTCCTTCCATCAATCTAATTGACAAAATATAACAAACGATGATGAATTTGATTTCAATTAGTCCAAGAACCTTCACAGTCTGTCAAGGATGCAATTTTCAGTGCGTATGTCGCCAGACCACTGAGACCACAGAAAACACATTTACTGCATGTACTTTTTCTTTATTACTGCAGGCTCATATGCCTAAGTTCTTGATTAATACAACGATTTTTTTTATAATGATCTTAACTATTTTGGGCTTCAAGTATTTTAATCATTTTTATGTTATTATTTTTATGTTATATTGCGTTTATCGCAATGAATTGTTGCATATCTGTAAGCCTAGTTAGCTAATTGCTTTAAAGTCTTGGAACTAGTGACGCAAACGTAAGACGTTTTACGTTATACGGCTGCGTAAAGTAATAAGTGATTGAGTTGCGTGACAACATGCATCAAGCTTAAAGCCAATTAGCCTTGCGCGGTGTATTAGCGGCAGCGGCTTTGATTCTTACGGATTCCTCACGCAAGTCGCTAAAGTTGGCTTTTCTGTTGTGATTAGATTGTGATTAAACTTAAAAGCTGCTTTTACTTCCAGTCAATATACTTGGTCTTTTATTGATTCTTTACTTAAATGACTAACTATTCCTAATAGTAAGTCTTATTATTCATTGATATCGTTATTGTATTGAATAGCTCGGATGTAGCATGTAGTTCTCTAGTAATCGCATTATTAATTAATTGTTGTAACCTATATACTAGTTTTAACAATTAATCCTTTCAATAATAGTAAAGAATATTTACAATTGAAATTAATCGAATAAGGTCACATCATAAAATAAATTAGACGAAATTATTCTATCACTATAAAACGAGTAGGGCCTGTCGATAGGCCGACGGAACAATAGATAGGTAAGCAATGCTTTTAGTTAATGGTAGTAATATATTCTTCGAAAGTAATATAATGTAATGGTAGTATTATATTCTTCGAAACAACTTGCATGCACACAAAGAAAAAGAAAAGGTTTCCAAACTATTTTTTCAAAAAATTAGGCCACTAATAATTGTTCTGTTTTTAACGTTGTTATATTCATTAAAAACACATTAAAAGAAAATAATTTCAGAAAGTTGGAAACATTTGATTCGTTCGGGAATTGTTGTTAGCATATATAATTTAACCGAAATATAAACTGTAAGTTTTTCGAAGCTTGCGGCATCGCAAGCTTTACAGCTTTCACCGCTGTGCTTACCGAGTGGTGCGTGTCATATCACTTTTTTGTGGTCGAGGGGGTAGACTAGAACACTTCAAATAAATGAATTAGAATCACAATCTATAATCATTTTGATGCAATATGTAATGATGATTAGATCGACTATAATACATACTGTTTTAAATTTGTACGAACAAAGGGAGTGATTAACTATATTTTTTCTGGGATGTCACTCCTACTTAGAAAATGATGTATTCCGCTCCCTCCCCTTGGCTCTTACATGATAGTCCACTTCTCCTTCCATCAATGAATTGAGACTTTTATATAAAAAATTTGCTTGCTATTAACACTGATATTATCAGATCTCATTTGGAACTAATATAATAAGCCTTAAATACAGTACGTGTGTTAAATTAACTTTCAAATTATTTATATTCTAATATTGCTCGTTCAATAGGTTACCTTATAAAATTTTATTAATGTTTTAGATGTTATTAATGCTGGTTATTAATTAGGAATGGCTTATTATGATAAAAGAATTAATCATATTTTCTCTAATAAATCGGTGTTTTATTTTATACAAATCGCTTATAAATCGCTAATCCTAATATCATTGATGGAAAGCCATGCCCGGGGATTGGATATAAATCATTGAGTGATTATCATGACAAGTGCGTATCTCCCACGCAGATCGATAATCATCGACTAGGAATACGATGCGATTCTTTATGTTGCTATTTGAAACCTGACATAAATTAAATGTATACCAGCGTATTAGTATGTAGGGCTTATACTTGCAGGTGCAAAATTATGCGGAACGTTTTCATCAATATCTTGTTGCTAATATACTTCGAGTGTAATGTCAGATATATACTCATGTAATAAATTACTGCCGATCAGAATAATTTATTAGTAGTTCACTTTTGGGCTTTCAAAGCGTAATTTAAGAGTTTGTACCATTGTAATGTATTGACAATGACAACAATAATATATTTACATTATACAGTAATCATTGTTAATGATAATATTTCATAATTTGTGTACATATTTCTTGTTTTCACAATTAATATTAATACTTAATAATAATAATGTTGTCTCCTGTTACCATATTATAGTAACAGGAGACGACATGACAATAAGTTATGACAGCAAGATGTCTCTTCGCTATGCTTACAGTAATGATCGCATTTTGTACTGAAAATGACTATTAATGTTACAAAATCGATAATAAGTCTGCAGTCATGAACTCATTTCTGATTTGTTATTCTCTTCCAAACACGGACAATCATGCACAATTAATAGTTGCATCATTACAGTGTACTTAGTCGATATTTCGATTTATGAACATTATGTATGTTTATAGGGCTTATCGTTTGCTGGATAAGATTCTCTATGCGCCATGTACGAAAATGAAAATGAACTGAAATTTTAATTAAAGAAGGATTTTCCATGAAAATGCTAATTTTCGATATCTAACAACTGACCTCATTGCATCAAACTAACATCATTGCATCATAATATTTATTCTTTCTTCCGTGATCGCACATAGGCGGAGACTGTTGACTAAATCAATACAACGGCTCACGTTTTTTTTAGAAAGCCATCAAGAGCAATAGCATAAAGTATAACAGTAGCCCCAACAGCAGTGCTTTAACTAAAAAAAGAGTTGCAAGATTTCTATCGATATTTCGCGTGTGTCTGTCACATAAATGCTTGTCGTGACTGCTGATATTATCTTACTAAGGGAAGTACAATTAACAATCTCGCCTGATAGTCATTTAAACGTAGCTTGATTTATTTCTTTCAAGGCCTATTTAATTGAAACTAGTCTCATTATTTCTTCATTCACTCGATTGTATTTTTATCTTCTCTGTGTAAGGCTGCAGTGTCCTGTGGATTATAGGTTAGGGAAAATATTTGATTATTAATTAGATCTAAGCATGCAGTGTGTTTAAAGTTGTAGCTTATCAATAGTTATTGATTGTTATCTAATAATTAAGCTTCCAAAAGTATAATTTACATTGTAATTTGTGATAAATCACAAGGATATATTATATCATAATCATTTAATAAACTATCTATGCACGGTGACAAAATTGCATATTGATGCAGAATCCTCATTTATTCGTTTGCTGTATTTTTCTCCGATCCAAACTCTCAGAAATAAATGTCAGGAAAGGGTCAATGTTAAATAAAGTTTTCTCCTCCAGCATATTTTCAAAAGATTCTCAAACTATGTCGTGTGTCATGTTTACAAAGATCTTCAGCAGCTTCGCATTCTACAAACAACATTTTTACTCTTTTTAACTTCTTATTAGAAGCAGGGAGGGGGTAAGTGAATCGTCGTTATCTTCTTGAAAGTCAAGAAGTAAGCAAAAGCACACGCCACTAATTCTGTGACGATTTTTTATCTCTAAGATCTTATTAATTCAGCCTCTAATAAGACGGAATAAAATCGACACAATAAGTTTGTTTAATACTTGTTTCATTTTTTACAAAATCCATTTCTATATTATTTGCTTGAACCTTTCTTTTGAACGATGAATATCAGTATTTATTTGTTGTTTTTTCTATATATATTTTATTTTCTGCGCTTGAATATGTCTATTAAACGCCCGCATTATACTCTAACATGTATAGTTCATTAGTATACCGATTAATACATTTATTAATAAGTTAATTATTATGATTATGATATTATAATATAATTTTGAAAGAACATTATTGAAGCATATTTATGATAACGTTAAATCCGAACATATCATCATGAGGCCTTTCTTTTTGTTTATTTCTGTCAGCTTACTTTAAAAAAGATTAACACAAATATTCTACTTGTATCAGTTAATTGAATGGCCAAAGCATGGATGCATCGAAACAAGTAGTTGATCTTAATGTTGGTGGAGTCTACTATTCAACATTACTTATAACTCTAACCAAGGATCCAGACTCGATTCTAACGAGAATGTTTACTACGGATCCGTCGAACGCTCTGCAGACCGAGGATCGCCATCAAATGAGGGACTCGAAGGGGAGATACTTTATCGATCGAGACGGTGTTCTATTCCGCTACGTTCTCGACTACCTTCGGTCAGGATCAATCATACTGCCCTCAAACTTTCGCGAAAAGAATCGACTCATTCAAGTAAAGTTACTTATTTATTTTATTTCTGTTACATGTTACAAATACTGTATTTATTCTTTGGTTTACAATATTTTATATATGAACTTTTATTCACTGAAAATACAGCAAGTGCTTGATAGTTTGGATCATGCACAGTTTATTAGATATTATATTAAACACATCGTAGTGTAAACGATACAAATTTGTCATTATTGCATGAAATGAAAATGGTTTTTACTAAACCTGAAATAACGTTCCTGGAAAAGTCATAAGAATATTAAAGCGAAGATTCTTACAAAGAATTTCTATAAGAAAACTATCAATTTTGCATTAAGACTGTAAAAATAATCAAGTGGAATCAATCCTGATTAGCGGCAGAAAGGAAGCAATCGATCAGTCATCATTCAGACCTATCAAACTACTTTATGATATTGAACGATGTTATTGAGTGGAGATTTTTGAGAGATTAGAAAGAAAATGAATGAAAATTGCTATTTATAAGTCATTATATAATGGCTATTTTTGTCGTAAAGCACTATACAAGTTAATAAATTCTAATTATACTTCTATAGATCTTCGAAATATCTTAGATCAACAGTTACTGTTCTTGATAAACATTGCTGATACACGTACAATACGAAATATTCTACAGTTAACTGTAGTTAACTACACCCCCTCACACACACTATTATGTCCGTTTTGGATCTCATGCATAGTTTTTCTCTTCCTCGCTTAGAAGCTGTTACATCTAAAAGTGTTTTTTTTACTTATTACTTAGAGAGGATGTGTCATTGCAATATAACGCATTTTATGCAGCCGATATTTTGATTGAAAAAGTGTATGCATGCATCATGTTTTTAAGAACAGAAGTTGCTAATAATTTATTAATCTGGTCATATCTGTCAAAAACATAAAAAATGCACAAAAGCACAGTTATTATACTAGAATAGGGAGGCTTGTCTTTTCTCTGAATTCGCTGCTATATGTCTCTTAAAAAAAAATTTCTCTCTCGCTCTCTCTTTTTTCTCTCTCAATCTTCACCTAACACTGTCCTCTCATCGTGATTTACTTTGTAATCCATATGACAGGCTCCAGTCGACTCGCACGTGGGATTTGTCTAATCAATGATTGTTGCTTGTCTCGCAGGCGTCGAGTCGATGAAATTATAACGAACTACCTGCTTCGTAATAGTCTTGCGTGAGAAAGCATATTTATGAGACACGAATTACGCTTCTGTGCAATATATATGCTAAGAATGCATTAATATTCATTGTGAACCAGGCGTTATGAATGATTATTCTTGCATCTAAGTTAAGCCGATTGAGCAGGTATTTATGCATTTATTCCTGCGGCAAATACAACTATTTATTTATTACAAGATTACTGATTTGACGACGAGTGTAATGCAATTTTTCCAACATGTATACGAGTGACTGTAGAAAAGCCATAACAATGTTTTATGTCAGATTTGTATCATGTGCGTACCAAACGAGTTTTGTGTGCTTAGTAATATAATGCCAACTGCCAATTAGCCTAGTCACGATAATCTTTTATGTTACTTATGAGATATTTAGTTAAATAGCAAGCCTATCCATATTTATAAACAAATCTGCCATTTTTTTGTTAAATAATCAAATAAACATCTAAATGGACTCAAATTAAGATCAATCTTTGATATTAAAAAAAGGATTTTAACAACTACGTTTTTGTTACGCGGCTTATCACATAAAGTAGACTTATTGCGACTGTTTAGCCGAAAGAGAATATTTGCTGACAATTGAGATTGATCACTTACAATTTCCGAGTGCTCAATCTTATAAAACTTTTGAAGCTTAAACGACTTCAATCGATTTGCTGATGTGATGACGGCTTCTGATTTTAAATTAGACTCGGAAAAGATCTCGTTAAACTGTCGTCTAAGCATCGTTACGAAAAGTAAAAAGTAAGTAGACAGATCGAGTAAAGTCGGCCGAAGTATGTTGTATCTTTTCAATTCTAGCTGCGAGAAGAAATCAAGAAGCCGGATTATTTCATTTCAACGCAGACTTTGATTTATTACAGCATATGATTAATTTTAAATTAAATTTTGCTAAATTGGAAGTTTATGTAGTATAGTAAAATAAATTTAATAGAAGTATTCACACATTTGCCTTGTAGCATATCGTCGATTAAATGAATAAACAATGAATGTACAATGATTAGTTTATGTAAATAGAAGAACATTTTCATAATACTCTTATAGCTGCATTGTATTATAATAAATATAAGAATTATTATCACTGATGTGTTAGACAATTTTGAAAACTATGAAAAATTTATCAGTCTGTATATATTTAAGGCCTGTCAATGAATCTGCTTTTATTGAAAAATTGTATTGTTATCGTTGAAAAGATTTCATGTTTAATGAATGAATTTATATTAACTACTAATTACTAATTGTGTTGTAGATTTACCGGCTCATAATCTAAAATATTATTATCCTTAGATCGTCACCTTTGCGATGTAAGAAAATATATTAACTGACTATAAATGGCTACATTGGTGCATTTTTTTACGAATTTCCCTTATGCATCTCATAAAGTAATTTGTCTTATTACCGAGTTATCTACCTAAAAGTGGCGCAGGCAAGGAGGGGGGTGGGGGTGGAGATTATAACCTCCCCCCCTTGAATGTCAAATCATTTTTTGGGGTATATAGATTTTGAGTCTGCATATTATAGAAAAAAATTAATGATAACCTTAAATAAGGTAATCACTCCAAAAAGAGGAAATCCCCCCTCCTTTTTCAAATCTTCGCTACGCCATTGAGTGACAGTGACGCAGCTTCAACGACCAATCCCTGACTGATGCGTCTCGTCATTACAGACGAATAATTCGAGCGTCAGTGCTATAATATATCATCAGTGCGACGCGGCTTCCTGCAGCATCGTCAAATATCAAAGATGAAGAACATCAATCACATTCTCGATGATCAATGGAGCGCTACTTGCACGCGAATGACGTAAATAGATCTCGATTAGATGACGTCAGTCGTCTTCCAAGTCATATTATATACAGTATACGATCCGGTTGCATTGAAAATACTGTTTGGATAATATTTGTATAGTAAAAACATTTGTCAGCTCGAAAGAATGGAGTTTATTATGAGTTTATGATATGTTTGTGATAAACTGATATTTTTGTAATTCAGGCGGCATTTTAATGTTTTAATGTAACATCAAGGCTATTGAATTTTCGGGCGTGGTATTTTTTTGCGAGACATTGGACTTAAGCATTAGATCACAAGGATTTGGATGCTTCCATAATAAGCATGTATCTAATATACAAGTAGGCATTACTTGTATATTAGATTTGCATCGAGTTTACAGTATAATATAATATTATACTGTAGTTTTTTTCTTACAGGTTCCAATTGTACAATAATTATTATATATTGTTGCGATGAAAAACATAAAATGTATCAATAAAAAAAACATAATTCGAATAAGAAACTATAAGGAAATCAATAAATAAAATATAAGTAAACCTACTTCTATATGGAGATATATTTATGATAATTATAGTTATCATTAAATTCAATTTACCTAAGTCACGTGAGTAATTAATACTCCAGTCATTTCACTCAATGCAACACGTACAAGATCTAACGTGAAGCGAATTGAAGCTTTATAGAGTGCATTCTTTGACATTCTGTTGCTGATATGAACGTAAAATACGCGCGGATATGAACTGATGTGACGGCAGGATCTTCAAGCCTCTCCCGTCAGAGATAATTATATTTGATAATTCTGATACTAAACCAATGTAATTGCAAGATTTCGATTACTAGCAGGCCTATAATATATACCATGAGGCTGAACCAAAAAACGACATCATTAAATATAATCTAATATAATTAATCACAGCTAGCTGAAATACATTTTAGAACTTACTTTTCGGTCTAATTTATTCATTATCTTCTGTCCACATTACTGAATAATTATTTTTCATGTGTGTAGAGTAAATCTTGCAAATAATTTCAAATCATTGGTATTTTGTCAGTAGTTTTAATAATCGCAACTTGCAATCTTATTTACTTAAAATTGCATCATGCGAATGCTTAATTACGCTACAAAATGTGGAACGAGTTCACAAAAATAGGAATCTTTCAAATTTTTGCGAGCAAATAAGATTATCACAGATCATATTTTTTCAGATATTATTAGCATAACATCCTGCAATGCTAAATATAAGTCTGCATTGTAGATAAACCTGTTTTCGATCATTTGAATATTAATAACATTTGCGCTATTTGCAATGTTCAATTGTTCAATAATATACTATATCTCAATAACATACTTATTTATCATATTTACATTACATGTAATTTGGCCATATGTTAGGAGGCAATTTACTACAATCTCTGCGGTTTAAGGGACAGTCTATTGCCGCTTGCTAGCAGACTTGCCAAGGGACTAGCTCCTCTCACTCTTAACCCTACTCCCCCTCTCCCTCCAATATCGAATCACAGCGCACAACCACCATCCACGGTCTCGCAGCACCTGGAGGAGTTGATGGAGCAGCTGGAACCGGCTTATATTAGCATCGGATATAGAGGAACGTTCTCTTTTGGTCGATCTAGTCAGACTGATATCAAGTTCAGAAAACTGGCAAAAATATATGTTTGTGGTCGCATTGATATTTGCAGACAGGTAGAACTTAATCTGGATTTTAGTTTTTGATAACCTTTTTAATTGTTTGAAAATCTGAATTTTAAGACAAATTTAGTTTATGCCCTTTGTTAAATTAATCAATGGCTTAAGATATCGCATTTAATAGGTTGACTTTAAATGAAGTATTGATATGATATTGTACCTGTCGTTTGCCTATTGGATATCATATATTTAAAATGAATTCAGCATAATTTATTTTGCGTATTGATTATTATTATTGTTATCAACATTATTCCTCGTCATCGTCATGATTATCAACATGATCTGAGTAACTCAATTACTATTCAGTTGTTATCTTCATTATTAACGTTGTAATTATATAATTCTTTGATTCATGTAATATTTTAGTAGCTTATCACTTGAATGTTTCTATCTTTTGAAAATTGAGAAAATTGATTCAGGTTATATTTATTGTCCTGTCCTCCTCCTACTTTGACTTCTTAGAACAATATGAATGATTTTTTCATATTACTTTAAGCAAAAAGAAAAGTTACCATCAGTGAAAAGATTGTGTTCTCCAACATTTGAAATTCTTGATATGCTACCGGTTGAACGGAAGCATGTCACTTCCCCTCTGCAGTAAATCACCCACTACAATAATATTCGATTTTAGACAAGGCGAGAGTGTTTTGCGTTTAAATTGAAAAATAGCAGCAGGAGTCCCCTATGCTTTTTATTTTTTCTTGACACTTTGCTTTACGACATAATTGACAGGTATTGATCGTAGAACCCATAAGAATAGAAACACAGGTTTTCGTTTACTTGACAAATTAAATTAAAATGTGCCATCAACCATTAATCACTAGGTCTTGTGACAGTTGTCGGCTTTTGCTTTAAACTGCAGTGTAATTTATTAATCTGGAATGCTATAATTGAAAGCAATTATCTCCTGCAGAGTTTTAAAGCAATCTATCACATATGAATCAAAATTATTCTAGCACTATTGAACGATTATCTAAATTCATTGAATGCCTATTGAATTCCCAACATAAGTGCACTGTTGATCACTTGTATAATGTATTCTCACTACATCGAGTTAGATTATATTCGTATTCTTATCATTTTCTATTTCAGTTCTTTGGCGCACAGTTACTAACAATAAAGTATGATAAATTTAGTTTAGACTAGGCTAATTAACTTGATTTATCGTTTGTAATTTCATTTTGATTTCAATAAATATGTTGATCATTTTCACATTCAGGTATTTCACGAGTCACTGAATGAAAGCAGGGACCCAGACCGCGGGTCCGCTGCACGTTATTCCTCTCGTTTCTATCTCAAACATTCCGCCCTTGAGATGGCATTCGATATGCTCCATGACGCCGGGTTCCAAATGGTAGGATCATGCGGAACGGGAACGAATAACAGCGGAGGGGATTCGAAACCTGGCGCTGATGCGGAGGAACGACGCTGGAATCATTATAATGAGTTTATTTTCTGTCGTTAAATGAATGGACAGTGTTGTAATACGAACTATAAAATTGAATAGCAACTGATAATCTGATTTGTCAGTTTGGATTCTTGTTATGAATATCCACATTATTGTGCAATAGTTTTAATTGGTGCATTTAAATTTATCGATTGACATCATTGAACATATTTGCATGTGAACTTTTTTAATTAAATTTTCTAGCAGAAATCGAGTAGATTATAAAAGTTACTGAACTTAAGATTTAGTTTCAGCTATATCATATTTTATTTTTTCCCCAAAGTTTAAATTATTAATGAGTTCTGCGTCTTAAGAAATCGATTCACGACATGCACTTCGTTTTATTTTTAGATTTGAATAACATTATAGAGTGATATCATGATGGTTTTTTTTAATTTAATAGGCCTAATAACCGTTGTAAATGTTTTATATGTCTATATTAAAATATACAAATGTTTGTTTTAGAAGTTTTTTGATTTTTACTATAATTTGATTTATATTTTATCATTAGACTAGAATATATTTTAGTATTAGCATCAACTTTTCTTGAGTAGGCTTATACTATAATCATAGTAGTAATATCATCTTATCATTGATTTCTTAGTTTCATCTTTTTAAATATAATTTTTTTTATAAACAATTCTACTTTAAAATAAATAAATTTCAAATAAATTTTATAGATAAATGCTTTGAATACAATTACAAATAACGAAATTATGTCAAAAAAATAATAAGATTATGCAAATACAATACAGTATGCTCTTTAATATTAGAATTGTTATATATTTTGAATTCATTAATCTATATATCAAGATCAAATAAACTGGCAGTATAATTTGACTAACTCAATGATAAAGTGGCATATATAAAAGTATATGTAATCTAATGTAACTAAAGGCATATCCGTTCACATTCCGGTGTATCAATGAATATTTTTCTTATAAAAGCCTCTAGACGTTCAGTAATCAAATATTTTAATGCATATTGTAATGGGATATTTCTTACCTATAATATCATTGCATCAAACAATATGTTTCCTATGCAGGAATTAATGAAATAATTATTTAATAATACTTATATCATAACGCTCCTAGTAAAAGCAAAAGCTGGTCGCTCCAGAGACGTCATTTCAGCTTTTTGCAGAATTGTGGGAGCAATTTGTTTCCCAAAACAGTCAGACATATTCAAGTGACAAACGCATACAATGGAAAAGCTCTCTCATTTCTCATTTGGCTCCAAAGCGTAGCGTCGTGGAGCGAAGTGAAGCAATTGCTCCAGGGCGCCAAGGGTTGAGGGGCGCCGCCAGTGGCGGATTGAAGCATATGCGACCAAGGCATTTCCCTAGGGCCTCGCGTATTTAAGGGCCTCGAGGGAGATCAAATATAACATTTACAAACATGTAATGAACGATAATGAATTATCAGATATAAACCAAGTAGCATATTATTTTCGGCAATAATAACTTTTGTTAGAATAGAAAGTGACACATCATCAAGTGCTTAAGATTTTGACATTTTGCAATAATATCTTATAAAACACATTTACTTTCAAAAGTTAGTCAAGATCGACTTTCTGGTTTCGCATTAATTACCATTGAACACGAACTCGATCATTCGACTATTCAGATTTAATTGAAAATTTACTCGTAACATATTTTTACTTCTTCTTTTTTAGTTTCATTTATATATATTTTTACATATTTTTAGTTTCATTAAATTTTATACTCGATATAAAAATAGCACTTTTCCTAAGTGTTTAATTTTTTCCATGTGTACTTTTTCTTATATGAGCTCGAGCGTTTTGTGTGAGCTGTCATAATCGTGTTTTTTCACGTAATTACTGTAATGTTACTTGTAAAATAGTTAACACATTATAAAACATTAAGCTCAAGAATAATAACATTATTAATTATAATTTTATATAAATATACTAATTTAAAGCAACTAATACACTGTTTGAAGACTAAATTAGCACTTAATACCGAATGAACCATTATATAATCGACTACTGGACAAATTAGATAATATTCAATTCATGATCGAAGTAAAAAATTCATCGCATAAGTTTTCAGCAAAATGAGAACAAGAAAGTTTTTATGAATAATTTACTTTAAAATTAATTAATTTTATTTTAAATGATTTTTAATAAAAGTTTAACAAAATAATTAATAGATTTTTATATAGGATCAGAGTTTTACCTAACAGGGGAAATGTCCAGCGAAATAAAATGTCTAGAGCACCCTACTCTAAAGGTAAAATATAACTACAATGTACTATGTTTATTCTAGTGCTAAATATTATTTTGCGTTGTTAATTAATTAGTTATTAATTATTAAATCATGCTGTAATATTTTCACTATTTCAGGTATTTCGAGAATCTACATTTGAATGATTAGTGTTAAAATGACAAGTATGGCCCTGCATAAAAATATCAATCTAAATTAACCATACTTTCACAATATTAATATTATTTTCAAGTATTGCATATCAAATATTTATACATTATTAGTTGTTTTCATAAAAATATGTGCTAACAATAGTGCTAAAATGCGATACAAAATTTAGAGAGAGTTGTGCAATTGTATAATGTCATCTCTTCTGTGAAGGTGCCGTATGAAATGCTAAATAAGAAGTTTAGAACAGCTCAGAAAAACATTGATCGCGAGGTCCAACGCGTTCAAGCAGCTGCGACAGAGTTGGAAAAGTGTCTTCAGAAACTTTCTTCCATTTCAGAAGTGACGCAGGCTTTAGATGGTGTCACTGAAAAACTAACCTTAATGAAGAGAAAGGTTTGATTATTTAATCCACAAGAGTTTTTCTTTCTTTTAGGAATAGAAATTAATTAAAATCAATTTTAAATCAATTTATAGATGAAAAAAATAGAGTGATGAGTCATGCTATCCTTTTTGGCTGATGTGCCTTGATGTTCATTAATCAACAAAGGATAAAATGATATTTGCTTATAAATATGATAAAATGACTAAAAGGAAATGACTAAGATGAAATGACTATGATAAAATGACTAAGATGAAGTGACTAAGATCAAATGACTAAGAATAAATGATGAAAGATCAAATGACTAAGATGCAATGACTATGATTAAATGATCAAATGACTAAGAATAAATGCTTAAGATGAAATGATTAAGATGAAATGACTAAGATTAAATGACTAAGATTAAATGACTAAGATGCAATAACTATGATCAAATGATTATATGATCAAATGTCTAAGATCAAATGATATCACGTATATTAGGCAGAAGAAAGCATACAGGATGAGGTTGAAGTTGCAAAAGCTAGCAAGCGACGTATTGATCATTTGAAGGAGAGCGAGAGTTTAACGCCAGCTGGGTTGAATCAGTGGCGCAAAAAAAGACTTGACCGAATGCTTGTCGAGTACTTTCTACGTACCGGGTATTATACTACGGCCATTAAGCTTGCTCAGCATTCGAGTATTGAGGTACTGGTATACTTTTGTACTATTTGATTAGTTTTTAGTTGATTATTTCATATACCGGTGTTTTATCCGGTACTTTGAATTGTACCGGTGTTATACGCTCCGCTTTGTGTTTGTGTTACTAATTTATTGACCGAAAATGATTTTGTAAATAGATAAATAAACTTGTTATTAGGGTTTTAGTTTTGCTTAAGCGTGGTATTTTATTTAGTTTGTTATCACGCTGAAAACTGAAACCTATAGGATACATTTGACTTTGCCTCGAATTTGAATTCAAATACGATCAAATTCGGCCGAGTGGTCATACAGGATTTAAAATATTATTCGTTTTATATTTACTTAAATTTGTTTTAAGTTGCATTTAGATTTGCATTTGCGTTTTGTGCTGATTTGTATACGTTTTCATAGGTTTATTTAAGGTAGGTTTATTTAAGACTATACTGGTGTATAACTTTATATACATACATGCATGCATGCATGCTTGCTTGCTTGCTCGTTTGCTTGCTTGCTCGTTTGCTTGCTTGCTTGCTTAATGCATGCATGTATGCATGCATGCATACATTTTTTTTCAAAACATTGCAGTTTTTTAATATATTTTACATGCAGGATTTGACAAACATAGATTTGTTTCTTGCATCACGTGAAGTAGAACTTGCGCTTGAGAAACGAGACACTTCTAAATGTTTGGCTTGGTGTTATGAAAACAAAAGCAAACTGAGGAAAATGAAGGCCAGTTTTTACTCTGGCTTTTCATTTTGTAGTCTCTGGGTTGAATTATTCTTGCATTTATCTTAGTTAATAGAGCCATAGAGTCTTTCTATAGCCAGTTTCAGTGATAATGAAAGACAGCTAGTGGTATTTGAACCCATTTTTCAAAATAGCAATCATTGCTAAATAGATTTCATAACTAAGTTTATAAATAAATAGATATTTGATTGAATCACCAGGTTTAATTGATAAATAAATGACCTTAAGTTAAATGACGCGGTAGCTTATTTTCTGTGGCTTCATTATATTGATATGTGATAATTTTTACTAAGTTCTATCAAAATCTGAGATTGCCATGCAACTATTCATTAAAAATCAGGTGTTTTGACACACAATGACCAAAAAAACGAAATATTCTTCAATCAGTGCAGTAAATGTAACATGTTGAATACTTTCTATAGAGTACATTGGAATTCAGTTTGAGACAACAAGAGTTTGTTGAGCTCGTTAGATCTGACAATAGACTTGAGGCTGTTAAGTATGCAGAAATGTTTTAAACTTTTTGCAAGATTACATTTTTAAATTTATTTAGCAGTAATTTTGATATAAAATCAATCGTAATTAAGTTCTTGTTGTAAAAGGTACGTACGGTTTTAAATTATAATTGATATAATAGTATAGTGTATTACTTATCAGATGTAATATTTGGCCATCTATTCTAATTATAAATTTAATTTTAAATTATTATTCTGAATAATATTCTCTTTCTTTTAGATATAATTTTATTAAAGGTAACAATGAATTTTTTTTATACATGTAATAGGAACTTAAATATTAAATAACTTACAGAGTGATTATCTCATACTTAGTGATTATTTACTAAATAATCACTTTTTAATCTTATTTCATATTGTATTTCTTACAAAGAAATGTGTTACTTATATTTCAGACACGCTCGTAAGTATTTTATATCAACAGAAGATATGCGTTGTACTGACATTCAGAAGTGCATGGGTTTGCTAGCTTTCCCTGTCGATACTAAAGTCTTTCCT
>JAQIXG010001743.1:0-20409 GCA_034700105.1 Oconnorella tubifera | reverse complement strand
TAAAATGAAGAAAATAAAACCGAGAGACTTTTTCTTGTTTGTCATACTGTATTGCATCTCTTCATATTCAACTTACGTCGGGGGTGAACACTTTAAAGGTAAGTAACATTAAGCATAATAATAGGAGCCATAGGACTTGATTTAGCCTTCTCGGGCCCCAATTAAGACCCCTTGTGTATCGGCTTTATAGAGGGCCTCCTCTTCAGGCCCTGGTTAAGATTTTAGTAGGCCATAAGCTCTACAGAGTGGACCCAGGCTAAATTAAATAAAGTTTTAAATCGTCATGATTATAAATAGTTTTTTATATGATATAATATGCTATTATTTATTAAAAAGTTAATGTCGATTTTGTCTATTAGCTACTACATATTATATATCAATCCTGAAAGAATTCTAAGTCATTCGATAGATGTCGTTATGAACAGGTTTTGTGCTGTGAAGATGATGATTAACGATTCGCAACAAGATTGTTACAAGACGCGTCTTTACAATTTTAAATATAATATATTGACCGATTGACCTATTTTTAATGCTAATAATTTGCAACTTTGATGATTTTTAATAATTATATTTTTGTCGCGAATAGGGTCACAATATGGAAGCGAAATGAAAGTTCTGATCGCCTCAGATAAAGGTCAAACGAGTGATAACCTTGAAAAAAAATCGATTAACCCGCCCTTTAGAAACACTTACAAATGCAATAATTTTCCTGAATTTTTATCTAGCGTAAATAAAAGAATGAATCGCAAAAAAAGATTAGCAGAAAAGCTGGTAGATCCACGGGGTCCTATAATGAATTCAGAAATGGTCACAATTGCAACTACAATATTGGCCAGCGATGCAGATGTTCTAACTGTAATCCCGGGTGATAATTCCTCTCAACAAAGAAAACGAGATAAAGATAAGATTCCATCAATGACCCAACTAATGGACACAGCGAATTCTTTAAATAGTCACTTCGAAAATTCAACAACTGTAGAATCATCAATGCAAGCAATATTGGTAACAACTGACAGGGACTCTCTATTTTATAATCAGAAAGCGGATCAAATTATTACTGACTTGAGCCAGTTAAAGATAGAGAAAATCTCTGCAATTACCATTGCAAGCATTGAAACTCCAGATTATGAAGCAACAAGTTATATGACTTTGTCCGACATGACTGAGAGGCCTGATGACATAAATTGGTTTAGCAGCACTACTGAAAGTCACAGCAAGAAAACATTGCGAAATGATTCTTCCATTGCAGTAACTGAAGTAACAAACACGAATTTTTCATTTTTAGAAAATATCACAGTTTCTTCAGCAAAACTTAATGCAATCACTAGTTATATAAACAAAAGTAATATTGGTACGTCAGAAAACATTAATGATGTCTCAGTTAATGATCATAATTATATGTTAGATCTAACTGAGTACAATTCTACTAACAGTGCAGATTTGACAACAAATGCCAATTTTTGGACTAATATTGCAAATGTCGATAATATAGCTAACAAGGCAATATCGTCAAGTCCTTATATTTCAATAACTGAACATTTTGGTAATACTACTAACTTTTCGAATAACAGTCACTCCTCAACAGCTTACGATTCAATACCTGGAATAAATTTAACTAACGCACCCATTTCGAAAGTATCTGATAAAACATCAATAGAAGCATTTACAATTAAACCAACAAATATTAATATAAGCATAAATACTAGTTTGATAACAACATCAAGAAACAACTCGCTAACAGTCAAAGTAACAACTACCAAAACTGCAAAATTACAAACAGTAACACGCATGATCAGAATATCAACATCACCCACACTAAACTCAACCAAATGCTATTCATTTTTATCCAATATAAACGACACAGCATTGTCTCACAATTCCACAGCGAACGACAACGATCAAAATGTCCTATCATGCAATAGCGATTATAATAAAACCAGTTCAAGTATGACAACTGCAGTTGTCTATGTGGTTCAAACACCGTACAGTGCACACTATGTTCTCCTCATTTCAATCACAAGCAAATTATCGGTTATAATGCAAAATGGCATAGCTATATTCTCCCTCATTGTCAACACCCTCAGCATGATCGTCTTCATAATTCTCTATTTAAAGCACGAACGTATTCTCGCTGTATTTATAGCAATCTCTGTAGTCGACACGTTTTCCTTGATCCCTGCTTTCGAGTTAGGCTTTGGATCAGTGTTTCATTTTTCACTTTACAACTACATGGTTACCTGCAAGATACTGATGTGGGTTCAGTTTTCTAGTCAGGTCTGTTCAGCATTCTTTGTACTTTTGTACACAACTGAGAGATTCGTCTGCGTGACATGGCCGTTGAAAGTGAAAACTATCTTCACGAAGGATAACATTCGTCGTGCAATACTCGCTCTTGTCACCTTGGCCTTTGCCTTGCAGATCTATGCCCTGGTCTTATACGGACCCAGTGGGGATAGACTTTGTACCAACTCCCATATCAATGTCAATTTGACCAGAATCCTTGTTTTTGCGCTGAATCTCATCTTTGGCCAGTTTGTACCATATATAATAGTTGCCGTTATGAACACTTGGATCATTTACGCCATTATTAAGCAAAACGCCAAGAGAGCTAAGATGATGAGCGGTGGCAAGCAAGGAGCGAAATTCGGTAGAAAATCCACGACAGTGATGTTAGTTGCAGCGTCCACTTTTTCAATAGCTGTCAGCATTCCAAAGGTCATCGGTCAGCTTTTGATATACTTAAACCTTCAGTATATCAGCATTGATGTGATTCTGTTCGTTAATTGGGCCAACAACATCATAGGTCCTCTAAACTACTGCGGAAGTTTTGTGTTCTACATTTTGACTGGAGACAGATTTCGGCAGCAGTTTATCAGAATACTTACTCTTGGTCGTTGTGGAGGTAAGTGGCTTTTAGTCACATCGCGTTTAGATGACAAATCAAAATATAAAAACCATTATTTTCATCGAATTAAACATTTTAGGTATATATATTCTTACAATGTGTTGAACTATAAGTCTTAGTTTTACTCGTTTTTGTCATATAATGATCGTATACTTAATAACGCAGTAGAAGTTTCAAAATCTTGATAATCGATTAGTTAAATTTAAACTTTTTGTGACAAACAGACAGAGGAAATATTTTGAAGTATTCTATTTTTGGCCACAGTTATAGCACTTTCTCTAAACGAATATTTTGAAACACCCTGCGGCATATATGTCATATCTTTTTGAGAATCGGCAAGTATCTATAGATACATGCCGCCATAAGTATCCATAGATACATATGAAGTGGTAAATACCCATACCTATAATAATTGTGTTAAATACGAACAGTTTAAACTAAGACTAATAATGATTTTAGCATTCTTTGATTCTTTATTGTAGTTGTACGTGAGGTTGGTCCAATGACAATGATAGGCTCTAGTGTGGATGCTAATAAGATGGAAGCAAGAAGTGTTGCGGATCAAGGACCTAGTATAGTTATTTCTAATCATGATAATCAGTCGATACTGAGCAGGATCAGGAAAACATGGAATCGCACTTTTTCCAGTAACAAAATCCATCCTGTCCAAGTGCAATGATGTCCACGAGAATTATTTTGACTGGAATATTAGTCATTTTAACATACTAAATTCAAAGCATTTATTCAAGGCATTTTATTAAATATAAATAGTGTATATATGACTATTTGTAACTTGTCAATAGTAATGTTCGTTGTTATAGTACAGTGACCGTTATAAACTAATAAAGATTAATGTTGAATCGATTAAACATGCAGTAAATGATTACACATAAGTGTTTTGCCTGTTTGTATACCATAGACAGATCCAGGTAATATTTTACCGTCTATAGTAAGTTATCTCTTTCAAAATTATTCTTCGCATTTATCAGAGAATTTTATTTGAAAAGTTTCGTTTATTTAAAATCGAATCATAAATCAGAATAATAAACAATATGATTTTACAAATAGTTGATTTAAGTGAATAACTTCATTGAATTTGAAAGTCTTCTTGTACTCGTCAATGACAGTTAACATTTGATAATTAATTGGTTTTAAAATCCGTTTTCAATTGATCATATTCTTCAAATAAAACTTATAAAATCTTTAACATAATATTGTATTATTATAAAATACAATTAGTGCCATTATTGAATTGGGTGTGACATGAAATGGAACATCTCGTCAGCAAACAAATGCAGTTATTACTTGCTTTTGTCTTATACTATTTACTCTGTACGTGGATCTATAGAAATGCTATCGATTCAAATTACTAATGCAACTAAATTCCATTTAATAGCAAATTGTTAAATAATTATCAAACACTTTACTTAGATTCACTGGACAGGTCAAGTCAAATAAATCTAATGCTTAATATCGACTAAATTGTAAACAAGTATACAATCGAGTTTTAAAGAATTGTAATGAAACTATTTTGCTACTGATTATAATATATTATAAGGTTACAATGACAACAACTTTCAAGTTACTAACAACTTTCTTGTTCAGTATTCATTACCTAACTTTTGCTAATGGCGTTACTATCGGTGAGTTAAAATGCTTTACTGTGAATTAAAATTCTGTTTAATTTAAACGTCATCAAATGCAAACAGCGAGAAAATTCTTTATAATTTAAGTTGCTAACATATTCAATAAAATATGTTTTTATTAGCTCTATTTATGTATAAATTAATGAATTTAGTAACTGTAAACAATTTAGATTTATAGGAAAAATATACAAAATGTAAAAGGCTCACTTCAGAAATTAAGGTTGTGTTTTACAGATAACATTCAAACTACGGAAAGTGAAAAATTCATGACGAAAAACAGCGTCACCGAGCATATAACAAATTATTTAAGCAATTATTTTATTCTTGAGCGAAATGAATCTCTGAAATCACAGGAACCCAATATACCTGATAATTTATATCTGAGCAATTTCGTGAACAATTCAGTCATTACTGCAGAAGTGCCCACACATAACGGAACAGTATCAGATGAACACCCTAAAGAAAATTTAAGTTTGCTAACTAACGAATATTCTCGCGTCAGATCTACAACTGTGGGAACAATAAAATTTGGCATGAAAGATGCAACTAGAATCTCTTTTTCAAAAAGAACTTTATCTGACGATGAAAATAAGTTACAATTAAATCAAATCAACGCAACCAAAATAATTTTTCATATTTTCTATTCCGAATTTGAAAAATCAAACTATACAAAGAATGAACAAGGTGCAATATCATCAGAGCCATCACTCTCCAAAAACGGCGCCTTTAATAATGAAACAGAAAAAGCAAATAAGACAAACATCGATGCATCGTCCACAACTTGGGATAAAATTTATAAAATTTCCGAAATATCCACAGAGGCTTCTGTTTTTGAAAGCAGAGAAAACGACACACGGACTCATGTAAATGACAACAATTTAAACCTTGCTTCAACACAGTCGACCAGCACGAAAACAGCAACACAAAATCCAATTGCAATTTACCGTAACAGAGTACGGGCCGTATTATATTCAATGTATGATGCAAATCAACGCGGACTCGGTATTTTTGCTCTCATAACCAACGGCCTCAGTCTCATCATATTCATTCTTTTGTATCTTAAAAATGAACGCATTCTCGCTGTGTTCGTTGCCATATCTATCGTAGATAGTTTCTCTCTGTTTGACCAATTCGACAACTCTTTTCAAATCGTCTTCGGTGTATCAGTTCAGGAGTTTGACCTTGGATGTAAAATCTCGCACTGGATTGAATATTCCTGTCAAGTTTGTTCGAGCTGTTTTGTACTTATGTACACAATTGAGAGATTCGTGTGTGTGCGCTGGCCTATGCGTGTTAAGTTGCTATTCAGTAAAAGGCGCATCAACATTGGTATTCTGGCAATTGTGCTTTTTGCACTTCTGTCGCAATCATACAGTCTGTATTACTTTGGATCTGACTTCATTGGTTTATGTACCGATAGCGTGAGAAATAAAGACATCTCTCGCATTCTCGTACTTGTATTCAACTACATCATTGGTCAGCTAGTCCCATATATCAGCGTGGCAGTTTTGAACGCTATAATAATTTCTACAATCATTAAACAAAAGATCAGACGCGCTGAACTTATATCGGCTCCCCAGAATTTTACGCAAGTCAAGAAAAAAACACTAAAGAAAAGCTCCAAGACGACAATGTTAATATGCGCTTCTACATTTTCATTAGCGACCAGCATCCCGAAGATTATTGCTCTTATTTTAAAATTCATGAATTTTAATATGACCAGTTTTGAAGCGACTATGTTTTGTAATTTTGCTGACACGATAATAGGACCTTGGAACTACTGTGCAAACTTCATCGTGTACATTCTTGCTGGTGAAAAGTTTCGTCAACAATTATTCATTGTAGTAACCTTTGGACAGTGCGCTGGTATGTGGCAGAAATTTATAAATGCTAAATTAAAAATTACTTTTTAAAAATACAATAATATGAAATGCTATCTATTAACTAGATTCATTATTAAGAAATCTTCGTTGAGAATATTATTTTATGTTATGATTTTCGTTTCATAAAATTCAAAATGTTCATAATACATAAAATACGCAAATCTTTCACTTTATATGCTACTGAAATAAAAATATTAATATTTAATTATGTTGAATTGATGTAATAGTTTGTTATCGCTGCATGCAGGGCGAGTTGAAGTTGCGGCATCGACGGCTGCTGTACAAGTCTACCGTCCGCAAGCTGACAAGGCTCAACAAGGAACAACACATTCAACAGATGAAACTAAAAAGTAGCAAACGGATTCATTCTATAGCATGCACGCTATTTTTATTTTAGTGGAATTTCGAAAAAGTAATTTCCAATCTATTTAATATTTATCAATAATTATGCGTAATGAAACAATTTATATTAGAATAAAATTCTACATAAGATTAACGACACAATAATTTTAAAAAGCATATATCCGATTATCAATCAAATAATTATCGAAACTAGAAATATTTTTTAAAAACATTCAACAAAAATGTGGTTCCTCTTAAACGTATGAAGGCAAGGGACCTTGATTACTACATTGATGATAGAATATTTAATTTCCATGTGATATTTTCTCTATAATTGAAGCATTAGAAGCTTTATATTCTGTAGATAAAACAGATAAATACCAAGCGCAATCAAATTATCGACAAGTTCACAATGCGAAACAAGTGCATCCATAAGCCATGAAATAATACATTATAGAACTATAGGCCTACTATAATATTACAGTATGATATAGTAGACCTCCTATTGCAATTGTTTCTTAAATGTGCAATTGTTCTTATTGATCATGAAAGTCTTCATATATCAGTGTATACATTCATTATAATTAAATTTTAGACTATAGTCATGCAGAATGTTTCAGAGAACGTTTTATACGAAGTCGAGACGAATTACTCGATTACGAGTGTGAAAACAATTTAACAAAATATTTCTACTTGTTGTGCAAGTATATTAATTTATAAATCTTATAAATAAATTATCATTAACGGAATATAATTCTCAAATAACAAAATTTAAAAACTTTTAAAATGTCAAAATTTAATATCGATATATTTACAAGTTTTAGACTTACTAGTTCATATATAAATAGCTTCAAAGTGAACTAGTAAATGTAAAAATTGCATAATATTCATGTGTATTCCAGATATAAATAAAATATCTCATTTCTGCAATACATTATATTTTCGTTAATTCATACCGACGTGTGAACTCTCTCCGCTTGCAAAATAAAATGATGGGCATTATTGATAATATTATAATAGCAAGCTTGATAGTCTTCCTGTACTACATCTAGGTTCATGAACCAATTTAAATAATAGGAAGAATTATTTCAATTCCACCTTAACAAAAGATATTTTAATTAATTTAGTGGTTTATTATTTCAAAGTGTTAACAAGCAGTTGAATAATGGATTTAACCTGGGTGTGGTTCCAAAATATCTATTTTAAATTATTCTTTAACAAAATGTTCTGCAAAAAATATATGGGCGCAAATGAAATTCTTTTTGATAAGGCGGGGGTCAAATTTATTTCTGAGAATAAAATTCTTACAGTCTCTAAATTGAGGTATTTTCTATTGTATAAAATGTAATTTGTTTGCCATTTTGCATATGATGACCCTATTTGGATGTCGGTTTTAAGATGCTGATTAAATATTTAATATTCATTTGATGTCGTTTTCTAAAAATGAATTCTTTTTAAATACTAATTTCAAAAAAGTCTGGATTATCGCTTATGAAAGACGTCTCAGTCGTAGCAATTCGAATTAGGCATCTTATCTTGTTAAAGGGTGCAGCAAATGTGAGAATACCTCATACCTTATTCAGTTAATGATTCATTGACGCTGTTACACAGGCAAAGCCTATCAACACTTTTTTCTTTCAGAAGACGGAGACACTGTCCCCCCACAACCCCGTGCCCTAAAATGCTCACCCTGTATTGTGAACATTATGTCACAATACATTCAAATAATTGTCTTCTGTATCTTGAAATTTATACCCTTAATTGGATCATAACTTTATGGCTGCTAACTTCTTTAAAAGTTAAATTTATCAAAGTTATCAAGCATAACGCACAACATCATTGAACGGATAATGTGATATTTGAGCACTTCTTCTTGAAACTGCGTGATATCATATCCACTTTAAATTATGTTTACAGAATTATAGGATAGTACTAACTACCAACGAATATTAATTTAATAGTTAAATAAATCATTTTGCTTTTTCCTAATTCGAATGTTAAATGTAAAAAATACTATTTTTAATATATTCTTTGAAGTGTTATAAACAAATCTTTTCTTAATGATTTTAATCTTATTATGTAATTATTTTATGGTAACCAGCTCAAGTTCCAAAAATATGTCTATTGGTAAAAGACTGATTTCAAACATAGCTTTGATATTCGTTATAGTTAGGCTTGTTACATGCGATATCATCGGTGAGTTAACATGCTAAATTTTATTACAAATTAATGCTTAATTAATCAAATATGGCATGAAAACAGATTAAACAGTGTAATACGTAAAAATCGTTATTTCAAGACACAATTTTTGAACAACTGTCTTAAAACAATTGTATAGTAAAGCCATGGACTACATTATTTCACGTTAATCAATTAAATTACTCAAAAATAGTTCAAGAAATTGATATGAAATAAACGCTATCGAAATAGGAATCTTGTAGCAGCTATTATGAAACATAATCAAGTCATAAGAATTTAAATCAATGTGAATATTTGTATTTCAAATCAAACGATCTAGCTACTTCTCGGTTATTTGTTCAATTATTATTAGAGTTATTTTGTTTTGCAAAATTTCAAAATCATAACTCATCGTAATCTTTGTAACATTAATAGTCAACTGGAGGAACTGTGGACAATTTAAGGTAAATGATCATCTTTAAGAGACTAAATAAAAATATATATGGTGGCATAAGATAAAGTTGTCATCATAGTACTGATTAATATCAATGTGATGATGATTTTTAATAAGATTGTCGACTTCTTAGTTTATTTAATTCATTTTATTTAATCATCTTTTATTTTTATAGATAGCACGCAAGCGATTACCTATAAAAACATAACGACGCAAGACAACCAAACAGAATCTTCAGCTACATATACTTCAAACAATCCATTTACTCAAGCCACAAATGGTTTTAACACTCAAGAAGCCCAGACAAAAGTTAACGCAAATAATGGAACAGTCACTTTTTTTAACAATCAGAGTCACTTTATTGCAACAGATAATGGAACCTTGACAAGTATAGACGTATCATCTGCAATAAATCTACTTGAAGTATCATGTCAAGTAAGCACAGAAGCTTCTCTTAATGAAGACACTGACAATAACACAAGGGGTCCCACCAGGGAGGGAAAACTTGCACCTTGCCTCATTACAACTCAACCGACCAGCACAACAACAACACTAACTCCTGCACAAATTTACCATGCAATACTAACTACCGTATACCTCGTATTTGACGCTGCAAATCAACGCGGACTCGGTATTTTCTCCCTCATAACCAACGGCCTCAGTCTCATCATATTCATTCTCTTGTATCTCAAAAATGAACGCATTCTCGTCGTGTTTGTTGCCATTTCTATCGTAGATACTTTCTCTCTCGCCGATCAGTTCGATGATTCTTTCACGTATGTCTTCGGCAGCTCAATTGAAACCTATGACGGAGGTTGCAAATTTTTAATGTGGATGAAAAATTCCTGCCAAGTTTGTTCGAGCTGTTTTGTGCTAATGTACACAATTGAGAGATTCGTGTGTGTGCGCTGGCCTATGCGTGTTAAGTTACTGTTCAGTAAAAGGCGCATCAACTTCGGTATAATGGCAGTTGTAATTATAGCATATGCGCTTCAGTCATACAATCTGTATTATTACGGATTATCAGCCTCTATTGGTATCTGTATCAACAATATACATGGCAGAGATATGCCTCGCATCCTTCTCTTTGCTCTCAACTACATAACAGGTCAACTTGTCCCATACACCATCGTGGCTATTCTCAACACCCTGACCATCTACACTATCATCCAACAGAAGATTAAACGTGCAAAGCTAACATCTGCCCCTCAAAGTGTCAACCAAGCAAGAAAGGCGGCTCCAAAGAAAAGCTCCAAGACGACAATGTTAATATGCGCTTCTACATTTTCTATTTTGACCAGCATCCCGAAGATTATTGCCCTTATTCTGAAATTCATGAGTCTTGATACGTCTAGTTTTAAAGTGAATATGTTTTGTAATTTTGCTGACAAGATAATAGGACCGTGGAACTACTGTGCAAACTTTATTGTTTATATTTTGGCGGGTAAAAAGTTTCGTCAGCAGTTGTTTAGAATAATAACGTTTGGACAGTGTGTAGGTAAGTTAAAATGAGGAAGAATCATTGAATCATTTAATATCAATGTTACAATACTTTCGCATTATAAACTGTGGGAGTGGAATTGAAACAATTATCAAGGATTTTGAACCTTTCTTGATTGAAGAAATTTTACTCAAGGAAAATGAATCAGTTAAAAGTAGATTGAAATATAAACTTTGTTTTTGTCTATACTTCGTCTATCATACTTAATCACAAATTTATAATAATGTAAATATGGTGTAAAATTCTCAGCTCTGTATGAATACTGATATGACATTGTTTGTTTTTAATGCTCTCTCAGATAGAGTTGATGCTGGGGCTACGACTGCTCCTCTACAAGTCTACCGTCCACAAGTTGACAAGACGCGTCCTACAGATGAAGCTACACTGCAAGTAGCGGTTTTAAAAATTAACACAGGCGAATAGTAAACTGTCATTTACACAAAAACGCAAGAACAGACACCTGGCAACAAAAAGCAATTGCAAGACCATTATAATGAATAGACTTTATGTTAAGAGTAACCGAACATTTTATTGTTTATAAATGCACTCACTGTGCATTTATAAACTCACTGTGCAAACAGACATTTTCATTTAATATATGTTTAAGTATTCACTTGCTACTGTTACAGTAGGCTATCTTATTTAATAGACGCAATTCTTGTTCAAAAAAAGTGTTTGAATAGTAATTTACGACTCTTTAATTTAATAATAAACAGTTAAACATTTCTATTTATTCATTCACACATAAACTTCATTTTATGTGTGGGTGGTTCATTTAACCGAACAACGCCATTGAGTTGTGTAATGAATCTGACAAACTATTTCTTCTTATAGCTTTAATTCAATAAAACTTGAAGGTCGTCCTGGAGTTAGAATACAATGTGATTTCTAATAAGTGTTGTGCAAAGTACAAAACAAAGGAAACACCTTTGAATATTTCTATTTAGCAAACAGAACGATTCTGTTCGTTGAACAGAAAGTCTAATTGCTTTAAAACTCATTTTTTCCAAACCGGGCGTGGTTACTGGGATTCTGTGGATGGAAAATCTAAATGATATAATGTCACTGAATATCATTCTTAATGCTCAATACTGTCTTAGCTTTGGAAAGAACGGGCATATGTCATTCAGATAAGTGTAAGCTTATAAGTAGTACAAGACGAACAGACTTAGAATATTGCATTATTATTATATGGCATAAGAAAATAATGAGATTATAATTCTCGATACATCTATTAGGTATTACAAATAATATAGCTTTCATCTAACAAAATTCTTTATTGGCTACATTTAAAAATTATATACTCTTATATTTACAAGATTAGGCTTTGTCTAAGACTCTAATCACGTGTATTAATCACGTGTATTGTTATTACTCAAAATAAACAAAGTCACAAATTTATGCCATAAATATTAACTTAATAAAAAAAATTAAAAAATTCTTAAACCATACATTTAACCGTTTTATTTTGAGTCGATATAAATGTTATCTTGTTGTATGCAACTCTTAATAGGTCTAATCTTTAAACTATAATGCTATAAACAAATGTAGCTTTGGATAAACAAAAGGCTTGTAAGAGTAGCATCTGGTGTTGGACATGGAATACTAATTGATGTAATTCACTTTAGAACGCGATCACATTGAATTAGTGTGCAGCAATAATGACATATCATGCTATTTTTTTCTGACAAATACTTTTCAGAATTATATCGATATTTTCGATTATCTACAGTAACTTGAATTATTTATACAATTAACAAAAAATATCTGAAAATATAGTTACAAAGCATTGTCAAGTGTTTGACGGATCTAACCTGTTTAATTTTTCGGGTTGGTTGCAAATTTGAAGGGTTTAAAAAAATAATTCTTTAGAATTTCCGGAAAGATCATTAAAAACGCAGCCCAACAAAGATTCCTTGTTAAACTTAGAGATTGCAAACAGGATTATACAGGATACCTTGTGTTGGCTCATTTAAAATAACTCTTAATAAAAACATCAACAATGAATGTGTATGGAGCCTTTTAGTCGCATGTTGGTATTCGCTAATATGATGTCTACATACAGTAAACTTTCTCTGACAACTTTCGTATTTATTGCGAGTCATTTTGTATATGTCAAATGCTCTGCAACAGGTGAGTTTTCATTTCTATATTTATGTGAAGATAATTGAACTTATTTTTAAATACATTTTTGTTGAGAAAATAATTTTGTACCAACATGTACACATTTAACAAAGTCACATAATTATACTTTAAATTGCATATGGTAACATTGATATGTCAAATGAGAACACATGAGAATTTGAAAGGATATTGAAGAATAATAAGAAAGTAACTAAAATAATTATGACAAAAGAGAAAGATAGTGATTTAAGTTATCAGTTTAATTCGTTGATTTTTTAGATATGATTATCCAGTCAAGCGAACAGACTACCAAAAGTTTACTAACTCAACTCAATTATTTGCATGGAAACGATTCTGACGACGAGATTGCTATGAAAGGAAATGACTTAAAGCTCAACGTCACTATCGAAACATTATTGTCAACATTTGATGAAAAGTGTCAAATAAATGAAGAACTTTCACTCAATGATGAAACCATCATAGAAAACGAAACTCGATCTATCATTTATCAAAGATCCACAATCCTCTGCATTACAACAACACAGCCATCAATCGACAAAACAATACGAGATCCCTACACTATCTACAAAACAAGAGTCACCACAGTATTCAACGTCCTCCACACAACAAATCAACGCGGACTCGGTATTTTCTCTCTAATAACAAACGGCCTCAGTCTCATCATATTCATTCTCTTGTATCTCAAAAATGAACGCATTCTCGCCGTGTTCGTTGCCATATCTATCGTATATACTTTTTCACTTTCTGATCAGTTCGATAATTCTTTCTCTCTAGTGTTCGGTGCATCAGTTCAGAGTTACAATATGTTGGTTGTAAGTTATTGCAGTGTATAAAGTGTTCATGTCAAGTGTGTTCTAGTTGCTTCGTGATCATGTACACGATATTTGTCTGCGTGCGATGGCATTAAGCGTCAAGTCACTATTCAGCAAAGGGAGAATTTATCGCGAAAATGATCTCAATCACAATCTCAGTTTTCTTGTCTCAATCATATATCGTATTATTCTGAGACCCCGCAAACAGGCTGCATCAACAGTTTGATTGACATTGATAAAGCTAGGATCTTACAACTTGTGCTCAACTACATTATTGGTCAGCTGGTCCCATATGTCAGCGTGGCAGTTCTGAATGCTTTGACCATTTCTAAAATCATCGAGCAAAAGATTGAACGCGCAAAACTAACTTCTTTCTCACAGAAATCAACTCAAGTCAATCAAGTGAAAACAGGGAAAAAAAGTTCAAAAACAGCCATGCTAATATGCGCGTCTTCTTTCTCAATATCCACGAGCATACCTTAGGTCATCTCTCTGATTTTGAGATTTTTTGAGCTACAGAAGTCGAGCTTTGATGTGAATATGTTTTGAAATTTTTCAGAGAAGATAATAGGACCTTGGAACTACTACGTAAACTTTATTGTTTATATTTTGACTGGTGACAAGTTTCATAAACAGTTGTTCAGTTTAGTAACGCTAGGACGATTTGTACATTGTGTGGGTAAGTTGAAAGTTGTGGTAAAATTTCATTTATTTGAAATATGAAATATTTCTTCTGTGTAATATTCTAAGTTGTGTAGTTGGCTAATTTCATTTATTAGAAAATTATGCAGTGTCTATTTGGAACAGCAATCACTGACAACAATTGCAATAGTTTCACATTTTAATTGCAGTTATTATTAAAAGAAATTAGATCGCTTTTATTCTGTTTAAATATCGCTGTGACTTATTTAGTATACATTGAAAAATATCTTTCTTTAAATTGAGAGATTTACTTAGCATTTAGATCTATTGCAATAATAGATTTAAATGCTGAAATATCTTGTGCAATCTTCTGTAAGTCAAATTATTTATTATTATTGACCTTTTACGATTATTATTTACGTTATTTGATAATTTGTTGAATATGTGCAGAGAGAGATAAAGTTCCGTCTTCATCGTCATCTGTACAAGTCTGCCTTTCAGAAGTCAATAAAGGGCGTCCGCAGAGATAAAGATACTCAAACGTAGCCAAATAGATAGAAACTAAGCGAATATTTAAGTTTCATTTGTACGTAAACGCAATAATTTCTATAACGGCAACGTTACAATATATATCAGCATAAAACAATTTTAAGTACAATAAACTAATGTATTAACTTAAATTATAATTGTTATCATTGATCTTGTTATTGTACGTAAGTTAAGGCTTAGATTTTACAGCCTTTCTCATTAATATGTCAAGCTTTTATGATAAGGGTATTCATCAAGTTATGTCAAGTAAACTCATATTTTACTTTTTAAAAGTTCTTTTGGAAAGCGGTCAGACACCGGCCTCGGACGCAACAGACCCATGTTCGATTCACTTAAATGTGCACCTGTATTAGTTAACATTCTTGGAATGCGCACAAATTAATTGCAACTTTTAATTCAAATCATATGAAAGACTAAACGTTAAACTTAAATTACTTTTAAATTATAATACATATTACTTTATATTATATTAATAATACCAATTATATCTTATATCTCTATGGTCTAGATATATTACAAAGTACAGATTATAATAGTGGTTGTATATTTCAAACTGTTGTTAAATTAAAGAAGAGAAGAATGGCTAAACTCAGAGAACGATTAAATTTGTAATCTAAATTTCTCTAACATAATTTTATTTTCAAACATTCAGACTCAACTAGCTATTATAGTAAAAAAAACTGAAAAATCGCAAATCGTAATTTTCACAATTTTTAAAAGCCAAACCATTGCAAAGAAATCAAGTTAAAAATTAAATATAGGTACCCTAATATTAATTTTGTTAATACTGCAGGAAAATAAAATTATTTCTTACGTTTTCTTTCTATTTGATTTCATTATCACGAGTTTTACTAACATTAAATACTGCAATAATGTAATTCGAATGTGCCCAATATTATAGTAATCTGAAAGTATTCGCTTGATTATCAATAGTATACTTTCCATGTACAAAGAAATACCTACGTACATTCCCAGATATTACACCAATATGCATTGTGTTCTCTAAATTAGTGTTTAAACGTATAAGAGCTGATTCCAAGGAGCCCATTTTAATCAATAACAATGTGATCCTAGATTCTGATTAAATTAAACACGGTTATTTCAGCTATTTCAATGGACCATGAAGTAGTTTGCATGTAATAACGTCGTGAGACTAATATTAAACTTTAAAAAATCTGTGCATATGTATAGAATCTGTTTATATGTAGGATCCATGAAAACAGCAATGAGTTAACTGCTACTGACTCTACGGTGCACAATTAGTTAACGTTAATATATCTTTTAACAATAATGAACATGATTAACATGACGTCTATTCATTTGAAATCTTTTTCTTTGGCGGCATGTAGTTTGCCACTGCTGCAGTTGTAGTTGCCATTTCGATTTGATCTAATAACACAGAATATAATCTTTATATCATATTCAGTTTATGAATCCATAATAATTAATTTATTAAAACTGATTATTACTAAATAAACTATTGCTAATTAATATTAAGAATATAGAGTAAGTACCCTAATATTATTTTTTTATTAGCTCTATAATACTAATTTCTATGGTGTTACAAATCAAGTAGCTGTATAATATCAAAAAGATACAAATATGCACGTACGTCCACACTTTCCACAAGTTAGGAGTCTGAAAAGCTGTCGACGAAATTTCTCACCAGCCAGTACGTAGAAAATGAAATTAGCTGCGTAGTTCCATGGGCCAAAGACTTGTTGAGCGAATATATCAAAAAAAAGAATTTGCCAACTTGTAACATCTAAATGCGCAAACACAAAAATCTGCGAAAAAACCTTCGGAATGCTTATTACTATGTTAAACGTTGAAGCACACACCAACATGGCCGTTTTGGAACTTTTCTTCTTCTTTGCAATGGGCTGATTCGGTTGTGATGCACCCATGAGCTTTGCACGAACAATCTTCTGCTTGATGATCATCGATATGGTTAGGAAATTCAAAATGCCCACTGCTGAATAGGGAACCAATTGCCCGATGATGTTATTCATTATGAGTTGTAGAAATCTTGTAGCATTCTGATTTATAACGTTGTTACCGCAGACGCCTTCGACTGTTGTGTACAATATCAAATTGTAAGACTGAGAGACCCCCGCTATGACCAAAATAGCTGCTATACCGCGAAGGACTCTTCCTTTGTTGAACAGCAACTTTACACGCATAGGCCAACGCACACAGACGAATCTCTCCAAGGTATACATCAACACGAAGCAGCTGGAACAAACCTGACAGGAATTCTTTGTCCACGCCATTAATCTACACGGCACTTCGTACTGAGAAAGAGTAAAACCAGTGGCGGCTCCAAAGGCATTCTCAAATTCGTCCATCAGTGAGAAAGTGTCAACGATTGAGATGGCGACAAACACTGCGAGGATTTGCTCATTCTTTCTGTAGAGTAGAACAAATATCAGCAAACTGGTTCCGTTGGAGATGAGAGAGAAAAGACCGATACTTCTCTGGGTTATATAACTTAGGTATCTCGTCAAAGGGAACATTGTACTTAGGTATACATCTAAAGCAGATGGTTTATAGACTGGTAATTGAGTGGTTGCAATAGTGTCAGTTACGAAGCTTTCAGAACATGTCTTGTGATTTAGAGTGGCATTGACTTCCATGCTCGCGGTTTCATTTGATGAAGGGTCTGTAGTTTCATCACATTCCTGATCATATAAAGAAAGCAAGTTTGCAGTCTGGATAGCATTTGTTTCAAGGTTCTCATCATTAGCACTGGTAGATAAATCAGCGTTGATTATCTTACTGTTTAACTGAAATAGATTATTTATTTGACTTGATAAACTATTCGTGACATGATTGTCAATGATAGAAGGGAACACATTGATAGAAAGACTTGGTGTTGTTAAGTAGGAGTCGTTATGGATATTCTGTACTTCTATGCTTGAAAAAGTAGAATTTAACACATCTAATATGGCAATATTTCTCATGTTATTTAAGTCTTTCTTCACCTTTTCTTGCATATTGCTAGTTGTAGTATTTATATTCATTTTTGAATCCTCAGTTTCAACTTGTGACTTGTCAATCCCAGCAGAGATATTGTGAATGCTATTCTGTGCCGTTGTAAAATATGCAGCTGTTTGGTTTTTTAAATCTTTTGCCTTACTTGATATGAATGCATTTTCCTCGTTTTTCATACTCATATCGTCAGTGGAGTATTTTGTAGTCAATCTATTTTCAGTTGTAACCTGATAATTAGCTGCAGAAGACTTTTCATTTTTTGGAGCGAACTTAAGTGATTTTTTTACTCGATTTTTGTGCGAAGGTGCTAAAATGTTAATATCGTTTCTATTACCATTGGGAATTTGAATTTCATGAATATTATGATTACCCGAGATTGATTTTAAAACATTATTTTTAGTTTTCTTATCGTTGTAATTAAAACTTCTCTCTGAAATCTCGTTAATAATGTCGGAGTCATTTTCTGCTTCTGTTCCATGCGATAAGCCCACAGATATGACTTCCTGACCGGCTATAACTGGTCTCTCTATAAATCTCACGTCATCCTCGAAAATATTCTTCTCTTGAACATGTTCAATGAGATCCTTGTCTTGCCTTTCAGCATCTAAATTGTCTGACTTTTCATTGACATTTTGCAAGATAACTTGTAATAACGTTGGAATCCGAATAGATTCTGTGCACTTTCTCATATGTAGTGATTTTTGAGACACTCTATCAATGAACCTATCTTTTCTTGAGGACAATTTATCTATGATTTGATTAAGATAAAACAAATGCAATTGCATGTTTATTTGAAAGTTTAAGCTCAAATTATTTGAAGTTATGTCAAGTGGCCTGGGACCAATGCTTGATTTTAATTCTGAAATATAAGGTGCTGTATCTTTCGAGGGGTTTTCTAAATTATGATACATTTTCTCATTATTGCCAGCAATGCTCATTTTATTATAAATGTTTCCTGGTATTATAGAGAATATTTTTGGTAAAGAAGATCTGAATGATAATCTCTCAGCTGGCCGGACTTTGGCTGATGTCTCTAATTGATTCAAGTGTTTTTGGTGTTGTTGTTTGACATCACTTATACCTTAAATAAAATAAACACAATTTAGTATTTGCATGTATTTACACAGAATTTTAAAATTTGCATGTATTGAAAGCTTAAATATACTTATAACAAGTGCTAAGTTAACAAATATTTATATACTTGTCAATAATTTTACATATCAATTTATTGATGAGCATCCATAGTAAGCCTGATAACATATAAATATTGAATAAATACTTTCAAATTATAGTTTCAATCAGTTTAAACGTAAATAAAGTTTCACAATTATGCAATTTTTAATAAACTTAATAATTATTTGCAATTTAAAAATACATAAATACATTTAATAAATAAAGAAATAAATATATTTACCAATATATTACTTCAGCTAGACCTACCAGGAGCAGCATCAATGCTGTAGATACAGTGATGAGTGATGCAGCAAAGGGTTACAATGAACGTCAAATTTCTCACTGTTCCCTTCTGGCATCCAACATCTTTTTTATATTTTCGCATTTTTAAATATTAACTTCAACTTGTGGTTGTAATTTTTATGTGTCGATATTTTGAAAAAAATCGCAGATGATTTGTCGTCTGTTTGCAGAACTGAATTACAACTTTCTTTAATAACTTTATTATAGTTCCTTTTGCTTAATTATAATAGATAAATTATGTAATATTACAATTATATTGCATTTAAGTGAAATACATTTTGTAGTAGTGATATACTCGAGAAAGTATTTACTTAAAGCAAGATCTTGTGTCCAATGATAAGACAGATAGAAAATACGTATTAAAATGAATTCTAATAAAAACACATCTTCTATTTCTGGATGAGTAAATAAAAGTGTAGATTTAAAATTAATTAAATGTATCAAGTTAACTAATCGATTCACTTTGTAATGAAATGAAAAGCCAAAGAAATGAATCTACACGCCTGATGGATTAATTACAATCAATGCGTCAAAATACTTCTTAACATATAATCAGTTAATTTCAAAGTTTTCATGTACAAGAGTTTAATTAATCTCTATATTGCGAAGTGATTTGTGAATTTATTTCACAAAGGGAACACCCATTGTAATCAATTACTCACTTGAAAGAAATTTTACGATTTTACAATTATTTGTCTCAAAGTTTAAAATTATAAATGTCTTACTGGGTGTGGTCATTGAGCAAATAATATTGAGTAGAATTAATACCACTAATTTGATCTCAAATGATTGAGATTAACAGCATATTTTACAATATATACTATAAGGATTTATTAAAATTAATAAGATAGGCCAATATGATTAACTCATGATAAATGCAAA
>JAQIXG010001742.1:0-20420 GCA_034700105.1 Oconnorella tubifera | reverse complement strand
AAAGATCAACTTAAAATGCAATCTCAAAATTACTGAAATATTAGAAAACAATGCCACATAATAAAAATCAATTAGTTTTTTAAACCAGTTTTCTGACATAGTTCGACACATGCAGAAAACTGTTTATCAAGATACAGAAAAAAGAAAAAATACATGACCTGGTGACTTTACAACAAAAATATTTTTATAAAAAACACAGATAATATCACTAAAATCTACAAAACAGATCAATATAGAAAAAGGTAAATAAACAAAAATCTCAGGTATACTTACATCTGTGCGTAAACAGTTTCATTTCCTCTATTCTTTGAATCATCTTAGTTTGACAATCAAACAAACGTTCTGATCCGGAGTCCCTTCCATGCAACCTTTCTACCATTGTAACTGACTGACTACGACACGGATGATTGTGATTGGATGAAGCAAACTCATTACTTGCGATATTTACTGATTGATCTATCTCGCTCTTATTGGAGTTCTAATTGAATAAGAAATCAAACATGCTACTTAATTATGTTGAGCGTTACAACATTCAAACAGACCAATGTTTTTAGCTTTAAAAAAATAATTTAATATCATTAAATGATTATACACGTAATAGATTTTGAAAATCAATTTATTCATCAACTATTTTTAATCAAAATATTAAACAGAAATATTATCAAATCACATTATTTTACAGTTGATTATTTTTATCTTTTTATCATTTAAAAAGAAATTTATAATGAAATTACCGGTTTTTTTCGCTTATTTTTTGTACTGCTGATTACAGATGAGCATGCAGTGCTTTCAGTTGACTCTGAATGTTGTCTTTCAGCATCTGACTCAGACTCAGAGGCACGATGATAGGCTCTACGCTTTCTGTCTGACTTCAACTGATTCGATAAAACGTAACGCGCAATCAAGTGAGTATACAATAAACAAGAATTAAAAATATCAGTAGATTTCACTTTTTGTTTGCATGACGCAAGCAAGTTTTATAATTAACTTTACATAACACAAAACACACTGTATTTTGTGACATACTCTGATGCAACATTGATGCTCAGTGACACGAGATTATTGCATTTTAGACAATTAAAAGTGTCAACACTAATGTAATGGCAAGCAAAATAATATATCAGAGAATTATAGTCTTTATCATTGAGCTAAATATGTAAGTGAGATAGCTGTTATTACTACAGCACAGAAAAAAAGCAGTAAACAGAAATCAATATTGGTAAACTACCATACAATTGAAATGTAGCTAAATCATAAACTTAAAATCAAAATATAGCTAAATCATAATCATAAAGTGATATTATAAAGTAAAATTATACATAAAATGATACTATAAATATACCATAAAGTACCCTTAAATTCTGTAACACTGACAACACAAATATTCAATTATGAAAAACGAATTAAACTAACAGCAAATGTATGAAATATTTTACTTATCATACCTTAACATCCTCACAAGTTTCAGATAACGATTTAACATCAGCTCGCGTACAATTTGAGTCAGTCAATTCCTGAGTGTAATTATTTAGCTTTTCCTGTGTCAATGGTTCATGCTTACTAACTTCTGCTGTGATTTGATCTTCATCAGAATAGCGTTGAAGCCAGGTTTTCTTAAATTTTCCATAACGTAACGATTTTGGTGTCGATGGCTCAATGTGAGAAAACTTACTGCTACATACAGAAGCACCGAGCAATGGACTGTGTGGGATTAATGTCTCCCTGTAGACATCACTAGTGAGAGATTTACAAATTCCATCAGAAAGAGTGAAATCCCTTCTAGATTTAGCAGACTCCAAGCACTTCACTGAATCAAGGACGGATGATACTGATCCTGTTAAATGACGGATGCAAGGTATATTTTTGTTACATACATAAAGATGCAAGGTATATTTTTGTTACATACATAAAGATGCAAGGTATATTTTTGTTATCCTATCTGTTATGAAACTGAGTGTCATTGTTGTAACAGCATTTACTCAAGAATTATGTAATAATTATTACCATGACTGTCAAATCATGAAAAGATCACAATCATAATCATAATGATCACAAGATAATGAACAGTACTCAAACATTTAAAATCAGTCTGATCTTTGACAAATCTATATGCAAAAACAATACACAGAAGCGCTACTGATATTACTACAAAATCAGTACAAACAATTTATAATTTTAAATAAATATTAAAATTTGATAGTGTCGATAACTGAAAGTTACCTGACGTAGAGAAAGAGCCATGTTGAGGAAAAAAATGCGAATTATGAGATGACGATGAGAAAGAAACATTATGAAACACCGACGTCGATATTGCTGTTGGTGATGACTTCAAAGGCACATCATTGCATTCAATTTTATTATAAACAAACTCACTTTTAACTACGGCATCTGATCCACTCATATCTTCCATTTTGTCTTCAACTTTTCTATCGCACAAACTTGATATTGCACCTTGAAGTTTTCCTGTGTCAGGCCTCTGAGTTATAAAATCAGTATTCTTATAACCTGAAGGAATAACAGCAGCAAATCTGGTTGAACCTTTCAAATCACATAATGGAAATTGAACAAGTTGAGGAAGAACATCCGAAAACTTCTGAACCTCTGGGAATATTGCAAGCAAACTGGACGAAGAATTTTGAGTAATCTCTTTAATGACATTATTTCGATGAACATTTGAGAGAAGTTTAGACTGGTCAGCAATTTTCTGATCACGACTATCAACAACAACTGGTCTGACAACACATGTGTTGGATGTCCTCAGAGCATCGCGTACACTCTTATCATTAGTGGACACACGACGTATATTTGCATCAGGTAAAGTGAACCCAGACAGACATTGTCCATCTGGCAATAAACTACCAGCAACAGATAAACGATTTTCTAACAACCCACCTTTCAGCTCTTCCGATTGAGTAGAAAAAGTAGTTGATCCCGTTATAGAAGCGCAAGTTTTCTTGTAAAGAACAGGTCCTTTAGGTTCACAACCTTCTGCAGATATTTTTAATGGAGGAATAGATGTTGTTAGAGGTTCTTCATCCTTTACAAATGCTTTCTGAACAGCGTGCTCAACAAATGAACGAAAACTGTCGATATACTTTGGATGAGATGAACTGGTCACAACAGTAGTTGCCAATGATAAATCTTTGAGACCCAGACTTTGTGGCAATGATAACGCAACAGTGGATGGTGATGAGTAATTAACTCGCTTTGCAGCAACAACATCATCCTGATCATTACTGCTGCATTTTTCAATTGATCTTTTTCCATGTTCTACATTTGGTTGAACAGGCAACTGAGGCGATAGCTGCGATTGTTGCTGCACCAGCTCGGGGGCTGCTTGAAGCAGCTGTGATTGCTGGAAAATAGCTGACTGCTGCAAGTGCTGCAGCAGCGACTGCTGTGATGTCTGCAAACTTTCAACACTATCGCTTTTTCTCTGGATATTTAAATCAATTGACTGACTAACTGGCAATAACTGACTACTACCATCAACAAGTGGAAACCTTGAAATATCAGAAGTATTTGCTAAAAAATTAGGTCTTAATACCATGCCTGGTGGAAATGCTCCCAAAGGAAATATAATAGAATTTAGAATTGATGAAGGTCCATTTTGCAGTGAACCTTTTAGATTCACTACATCGCAACTTACTGGGTTAGGAAATTTTGACGATTCAATGATTCCTGCGTTATAACTTTTCATCTGAGCAGCAGAAGAAATAGAAACCAAATTTGATATAGGTTGAATTGATGCATGTAAATTCTGATCCTCAACACAAAAAACAGCCTGCGTTTGACCAATTGATGATCTATTTAAAACATTTGAAGGCATTGCTTCTAATTTTGAAGTGTAGCCAGAATCCTGTTTTATTATATTACGAATGCGACCTTTATGCAAACCTTTTGAGTTTTGCTTTGGACGCATGGTTGGTTCATTGCTAGCAGCAGAACGTGGAATGGAATTAGTTGCCATCTGTTGCACGGCGACTGATGCCAAATTATTTAGATTTACTGCTCGCATGTTATCTGATAACAATGTAAAACCACCAGGTTGCAGAGACCCAGAGAATTTTGTACAAGAATTTTTTTGCTCCAATTCAATCTTATCAGCTTTTAGTAGATTACTGTTATCTCTAACATTAGTCAATTCACCTTTTGTAACTTTATCCATGACTGGTTTAAAACCACTAGCATTCTCAGTAATCTGAAGATTAAATTTTCCCTGAATGGAATTCTTCGTATTTTTTCCATCATATAAACCAATCTGTTGCGCTGTTTTAAATCTTAATGTTTCCATTTTCATATCCATATCATTTAAATTATTAACTTTCAACGGCGTTTCTGATGATTCAAGCTTTCTAGTGACTTCTCCTTGTTGAGTAGTATACTCTCTAGAAAGAGTCGGAGGTCCGGGAGATCTTAGCTCAGATTTAACTGATTGACTCTTTTGCTCATCTGGCAAAACATGAGCAAGAGAGTTTGGAGAGATGTACATCTGAGTGTAAGGAAGATATCTGAACATGTAATCTAGCGCTTCATTGTTGAGCTGAGGGTGAGGACTGCTGGATACAACTGAAGGGCTGCATAAATTAGAGACAGCTCGCAAGTCATCAGTTGAACCGAGAGATTTTGAAGATGCGGAACTGGTTGTACTTTTGCTACGTCCGGATAAAGTTTTCGCCTGGGAAACATGCGAGTTACTGGACTGTAGTAGATGTGCAGAAAGCTAAAATAAAAAAAAAAATTAATTAAATACCAGCATTCAATGTACATTTATATTATCCGATAATAAATTAACGTTTCTATTAATTAATTTATCATTAATTTATCATTAATTTAGCATTAATTTATTAAATACAACTTACAAAATAATATACAATTAAAGAAACGCTTATAAACGCTTAATACAACACCTTTATTTCTAATTATACTTTTCTCATCATGTTATAGCTAAATTCGTTTGTTACAATATCTTAGAATTTTTTATGAAATATTTTCAAGTCAACTTTTCTTCATTGAAATTTACTAAGTTGCTGGAGTTGATATTTTACATATATTTCATTTACTATAAATACTAAACCTGACAACAAATTAACAACACTTGAGCAAATGCAACATCAAATTACACCAATTCTAATTAAAATTGTAGTAAAAGTTAAGATTAACATCTCCAATACTCTCAATGCATGACATACAAGAAGCAGCATGAAATTTAACTTAAGCGACTAGATCGAGTAGATGGCAGATTATTACGAGCCATACAAGGAATCTTTCTTTCAGCTGACAGTTAGTTACAAACTACAACATTTGACATTTACTTTCCCAGATATTTTAAATAAACAAAACCTTTTGATTTGACATAGGCAGACGACTGCTTTCATTAAAATGCTGTTCATCCGGTGACACTCCCATTCCACTCAGTCGTTTAGCATCACACAAAGGTTCTACTCTATTCTTTTCATTGACATGCTTGGATGTAGACATACGATTAGTTGTTACTAAACTCTGAGCAAACTCATGACTACGCGATTCCAATAAACTGAAACAGAAAATATAACACTGAATGGTACAGTCTAACGTGACACCGTCATCATTTTATAAATGTAACCAAAGTCACAATTTAGGAAACAAAATAAAACTTCTTAGCGCATCATGAAGAAAGAAGGCGTGCAACTTAACACGTGAATCACATTTATAAGCATTTTATCATTTTTGTTCGTAAATGAAAACCGTTTCATATTTGAATTTGCTACTCATTCTTAAAGAAGTTATTTAGAGCAGCGTACGAAGATTCAAATAAACACTCATTACTTTATCATAAATACACACTCAATTTATTTAACGTCATTTAAAAGTTGTGACGTTATAAGAATATGCAATAAATTAACAAAATGTTTACCGATTCATTAATTAATTCATTTAATTAATTAAAACAATGACCATTGAACTCACAAATTGTCTTATCACTTATTTTACTGACAAATGCAGACTTTAGGAGGTCTACATTTATCTAAATAAAGACGGACATGAGTAGCAACAATAATGTATTAATTCTAACTTTTTTCAAAATTATATGATCTAATTCAAAACAAATTTAAATTTCATTTGACTTGTAACTAATTTATAGCAAAAATTCATTAACCTTATAACATCTTAAAATTAAATTTAACTTAATTTAATACACAATTTAATGTTCAGCTTAAAACATAAAATAAATGACTACACTATATCCATGGACGATGAATAAGATTCTACACTTACCCTTGTGATAAATCAGGTGGATTCTTTATGGACACAGTTGAAAACGAATCCACATCTTTACTGATAGAGTTTACTTCAACAGATCGCTTTGCATCTGAATGAATAAAAGATTTCTTATCTTCTTGTATTTGCTGCATCTGTAACTGTTGTAACTGTTGTATTTGCTGAGAGCAATGACTGCGAATCAGTTCCTCCTAAATTAATATCACACTCAAATCAATATAAATTCATTAATTTATTTATATATTAATTCATTAAATATTTACCAAAAATGAACACGTCAAGCAGTTATTTAATTAATACTAGAACATTTATGAATTCCATAATTGTATTGAGAAAAGTAAATGCAATGAAATGAATAGAACAGCTTCTTGTTAAAAAAATAAACTAATAATAAAAAAACTAAGGCCACTACTAAATGAAATATCATGAGCATAGAAGGCATTAGCAATATATACAAAAATTCATATCAACATCATGAATAATTCTCCTTTACTTATATCATCACTTAAAGCCTTTCTCTTTAAGTCATTATTACTAATTATATCAGTGATACAGCACAATGTCTTTATTTCACGTCTTAATTATATTACGACTTATTTATGCCTCAATTATTTACAGTGTTTTAATTTTATTCTGTACGATTGCGATTAATATATTAATTCCCATACAATTTCATAATATATTTATTTATTTATAAATATACAATTATTAAATAAAAATCATACACTGAATAAGTGCGAATGCAGAAACATAAAATAAAACCTTAAATTACTGATAGCATAATACTAAAGTAACAAAAGATTTCAATAGGATATCCAAGTTAAAGAGCAACCAGAATATCTAAATAAAATTTAATATACTAATACAGTTATAATTCTGAAGTTCATAAAATATATTGTAATAACATGAATAAACAAAAATAAAGTAGGTCTAATTTCATTTGTGTGTTGTTTAACTGCACGGCAGCAAATAGTTGGTCTAAACATCATTAAGTTAAGATCTCAACAGTCTTATTTCTATAAGAACGGACACATCTTACCCAATAAACCCAAATGTCCAAATTCTTGTAAACTTGCCTGATAACGACGAAGCCATTCAACTGAAGCAGCTGAAGATCCCATTGGTGCAACATTGAGCCCTGGCAGTAGATGAGCAGCTGAAAAAGGGGCCAACAATGGTCGCAAGCCCTGAGACTGATGCAGTTGCTGAAGCTGTCGTAGTTGTACAGCAGCTGCCAGCTGGCTCTGCATAAGCAGATGGAATGTTGCCTGATCAACAGAAGGCTGCTGTGATGTCTGTAAATTGCCGAGTGACCCGTTGAGTAAGGTGAAAGGATACCCAAGAAGAAACTGCTGTTCTGGAGCAAGTTGCTCTGGTGTTCGAGATGGAACGAAAGGAGACAATTTTGCCATCGGTGTCGTAGAATGCACAGCGGCATCTTTTGATTTAGGTTGCTGACGTGTAGAAACAATTGGCTTCAGCAAAGATGACGACACAGTGGGGTAGAGATCCGACAGTTTCTTAGAAGCGCTATTTAACTGATTTGAGTTCTGATGAACTGATACAGATGAGAATGATGAATGAGAGGATTTATCTGAACTCTTGTTGGAAACTGGGGGAAAATCACAACAGATAGTATTATTGGAAAGAAACGAATCTCGCTTTTGAAAGTCAACTGAATTACCATATTGCGCATCTTGCAATCCTAATCTAGCAGCTAATGAATCAGGGTCTGTATTATGTGAATCAATTCTTAATTCATTTGTGGAAGTTTTGCCATTATTCAAATCTGTTCTTGTATTATGTAATTCATTTATGTTACACTTTAAATTTGACTGATTAGATTTAAAATCTTTGTGTAATTTTGTTTTACAATCTGTATTTATTATTTGTAAATTATTAACTTTTGACAAATAATTGAGGAGAGATTCCTTTGTTTGTATCGACTCTGGACTATCACTCAATTTTTCTAACAATTCATCGTCAGATAATCTTCCCACAGCTTCATCTTTTAACCGGTGAATGTCTATTACATCACGCGGATCAGTTCGTAAACTATCAACTCCAACTTTACAATTTTCTAACCGACTTTTCGAATAAACCAAACTCGTATGGAAGTTACTAGATTCGCTATATTTTGCCAACAATCTACTCGATATTTCTGCTCTAGAGTCATTAAATGATGTCGTATTTATTTCTTTATTAATTTTAACAGCGGATTCGCGAACAGTATCTAAAGATCGCGATTGTTTTGTTGATGATTTTTGATTACTGTTGATATCTGACAAACATGTCAGCTTACGCAATGTATCAATATCATTTTCATTATTAGAACGCAATTCTTTCTCTATATTTTCAGAAATCGCTCGCTCCACCATCTTTGAAATATCAAAATGATTACCGCGACTGTTTCTCAATGCAGTATTCCCCGAGTGCCGATAGTTTTCACTAGCAGCATCAAGATTATCTCTCTCAGAAGTCAATCGTAATCTCTGCGTTAAAATAAACTGATCAGTAAGAGGCTGATTGACATCAATGCTAGAAACTGAGTTCCCATCTCCCATTGTATATGTATTCAAAAACTGCTTCTCAAATGAACCAGTATCTTCTCTGGTGAGACTAGGCAAGCACTGATCACTGACAGCATCAGAGTACGTGACAGATTTATGACTTGTTAGAACTGGTACTTCAGATTCATTGAGAGATGCTACTGAGGCACAATCTGATAATCGTTCATTTAAAGGCGAGCACGTAGCACTATTGCTTCTTCGTGATTCTATATCAGAAATTAAATTCCCTTTCTTTGCCGCTTTATTACAACTTTCAGTCTTTACTTCGCAGCTTGATTTACGTACAATCTCTTTACATTTTATGGATTCAGAAAGTTTTTTAACTTTACAAGCAGATTGTACCTTGTTTGTTGACACCGTCAAGGAATCAGAATTCAAATTTTTCTCATCATCAAATTCAAACTCTGAATATACAGTCTTAGTTTTCACTGGTAAAGATTCTTTTGAAGAACTTGAAGCTAGATTACCAGAAGAGACTTTTACAGCTGAAGCAAATTTTGACTCAAAAAATATCCGAGGAGTGCGACAATTCTTTTTCTGCAAATCGGCAACACGCCTCTCTTTTAAATTATCTTTAGAATATATACAGTCCTGAGAAATTATTGCATTTGCTTTTTGAGGCGAACCAGTCAATGATGTTGCCTCTTTTTTCAAACTAACACGTTTAGAGTCTATGGAACAACTATCATCCACGCTAGATTCAGAGCTAATGCTACTACTGTCAGCTTCTACTGTCAATAAACATTTACGTTTTTTACACGGCACACCACGTTTATTCCCTGCACAAGTTTTTGACGATTGTCGAGATACAGACGACGATTCAGAAACAGTTCGCAACAAAACTTGACTCCGACTCTCGTCACTGTCTTTACTTTGTACACACGCTGACTTTCTCTTACTAACTGGCTTAAACAACGATCTATTTACACCTACGTCACTATTTGAAACGTCAACACATTTCTTCTCAAGACAAACTTTAATGTTTGTTGTAATATCACAGGTCACTTTTGATTGAGCTACAAAGAATACAAAAAAATTACAAAACATATCCAACATAACGTCTCAAAAAGAAAGTAATACAAAATACCTGGTAATGGTAAGCAAAATTTAATAAACTAAAAATATTTACCGTATATACACCATCTTTACCATAAGTTTATAAACCTTTAATTTTCACATTGAAGAAATTACAAGCTTTAATAAATTTTGATCAAACATCATCATCCAATTAAATTCTCAATTAACATAAACATAAATTGTAACAGATGTAATTATACAATTTTTTATGTAGACAACATTACGGGCGGCGATGGGGGGGGGGGGGACAAAAATCAAGACACATGATATAGGCAACTTATCCAAGGCTAAAACCTATTTATATTACTAAACTCAGAAAGCTTCACATAGAAAACTGTTCTAGTAAACCTAGTCAATCTCAATTTATAACAGAATACCTGTGTTATTTTTAAGTGCACTGATATGATTAGTATTGGAAGGAGTACTAGTTGCATCAGACAAGACAACGCAAGGAACAAGACTGGATGTTTTCTCAGAGTCACTCTCTTTCTTCACTGAATCTCGTCTTAAACGATCTGTCTTAGCTGAACTTTTATTCTGAAATAAAACATTCATTGACCATAAATGATCACGAAATAAAACTCAATGATCTCAGGAAACATGTAGAGAAGTGCATGATCAGTGAATGTTCCAAGATCACATTACTATGAGACTTAACTAATATAAAGTAATTCAAAGATGAGCTAACTTGCATTAACGCATGATATTTAATCAAATTACTCAATTCATTTTTTTTAGAAGAAAGGGTCGCACCAATGCACAGCTCAATAAATGCTATCAGATAATTAATGATTTTATTTACATCTACTGACTTGATACTCACCCCTTTAGTCACCTCTATAGCACGCCCAATGAGAAGCAACTCTATTCTACATTTGTACAATGACCTCAGCATAACAGATACAAATAAGTTTTGATAGATGATATACAACTATAAATAAATCTTACTTTGCGACGACGTGTAGTGACATCATTTCTTAAGTTTTCTGTTTTACATCGACGCGTTCTACACAGACGAGCACTTGGTTCTTCTCCGTGAAGAATCGACTCTATTACTACACAAATAAATATATATAAATGTAAAATCAAATAAATCCTCTCTTTATAATACATAAAAGTATATTTTCATAAAAATTAAGAAAATATTACACATTAAATTTCTATATTTTTATCATGTAATTGTACTGTATAGCATTTATAGCATAACATGCACAGAAAATTAGGCCTACATCTTGTCAAATAAAATGTAAAATTTCACAAATATATTTTCTAATTAACATAGAAATCCAGAGGCAAACTAAAATACAACTGTATCCTATTCTAAAGAACAAGAATAAGATAACAAATAATATCCGGTCACAGCAAAAAACTTCTGCGCAAAACACTGAAAAGATTTTGTTCGTTGCAAAAACATTGCTTTACAAATTGCTAGCTGAATTAATTGAATTGTACTTCGACTGTAGGCATACTCAGTATAAAGCCTAATTAATTCTAAAAGCAAATGAATAACAAAATAATTTATCAACTCTCAACTTAATGAATCTTAAACAAACTCATTTCGTGTTGAATAAAATAATGTAAACATCTACTCTAATCTATTTAGTAGCGTAAGAAAATTATTCATCAAGCAGCAGCTTAGCAGCTAAAATGCAAATATAACTTTTCTTTAAAGATTTCGTCATTTACTCAAAAAGTTTTGTTGCAAACAAAATGGAGAGGGATAAAACTGTAAACTAACAGGAACTAATTAAAAAAAGTTTCAATCATCCAAATACAATTATAATACAAGTGCAGTAAGTACTAAGTTTAATGAAGCTGATGGAAACTTGTATCCAGGGATGTTTCAAATCACTTGCAACCTTCCTCGACACCCTCCCTCTCCCCCAATACATTATATGCAGACTACAATATGAGCAGTACAAAGCAAGGTCAATGCACGCGGGGTCAATAATTCAATATAATCCCCGCAGAACATTCTCTGGCCCCCCCCCCCACACGACTCACGAGCAGAGCTATTAATAAAACAGAGCGACATCAACAGCAGCTGGATTGTATTTGTTAGACTAGCGACGCTTCATCGCCTATGGGGCATCGATGGGCTCGAGAAAAGCCAGGCCAGGTTGTAGGCTCGAGAAATTAGCGGGCTTGCTAAGCCACTCAGCGGCGTTAACCATCAGGGTTACATGTAGGCTAGAGAATTAACGGGATTGTAAAACGGCTTAATAATCTCCCAAAATCATCAGGCTTGTCAGGCGCTAACCAGTACAAGGCCTGCCGCCTGCATGTACGAGAGCAATAACAGCGCTTGCAGATTGAATGAATAAATAAACAGGCTTGCAAGACTGGGAACATTTACCAGGGCCTAGATTCACATCAAGCCTAGGTTTCGCAATAAAAGAACGTTAGATGTAGTCCCTATAATCAGGTCAAATATTCAAATAATGCCTCTTCTACTAAAACATTTCATATAATTATTTCTACAAAAAGCCATCATTAAAATTGAATAAACTAGATTTTAAATATTTATTCATTGAATGAATAGCTAAAATGACCATAACTAAATGAAGCAAATAGAAATAAATTAATTACGTATCAATCAGATGAAATAATACAAATATACAAATTCAGTAGTTAGAGAGACTCTATTAATATCCATTTTACAACATTACATAAAAGAGGAAAAGCTTGCAAAGTTTATCAGGCTTGAAGCAAAATATCCTGCAATTGCAATTCTGTTGTCACAACGTAAAATTTGCTGAATCCTTCAATAAACTACTTTATTCGATGACAGCTTTAAAAAAACCAAGTTACATAATACATTATAATATAAAGTAATGACTATTGCTAACTAAACGGTTTACTAGTGATTGATTAAATGTACTATTCTTGATTACTTAATCATAAAATAAATGATTTTAAATAGTAAAATACATATATTTTTAAAACACTTTGCATATTATTGGCTTTATGAAATTTTAACACAATGACATTTAACTTTGTTTAAAAGTGTGAGCGCAGAAAATATGATCAGTAAACACTCGACTCTTAAACAAACAACTAAATAATTTTCATTATATCTGCATCTGACGGTGCAAGTAAACATACAGCTTAAATTGATTAATGTTTCAAAATAGAATGCAGCTAGATATCGAATCTTGTGATATTTGAATAGCAAAACTAATCGTGATGATTTAAAATTAATTCTAAATCATTCATCTCAAATTAAATCAACTAAACGCATGGAACAAAATAAGCTAAGTCCAGCAAATAATAACACTGTTGTCAAATGTTCAATTAATATTTATCGAATTAAAAGGTTTTTAATTAGATAAATACTAATTTGTTCAATTAGTATTAATCTAACAATTACTACTTAGATTAATTGTAAAAGGGATATATAACAGCTGCTACACCAACATTACTTCTGGCCGCAGGCTACTAATAAAACAGCCAACTGGTACTATTAGTGTAAATGCGCGTGCAAGCGATTTGCCAAAATTTCATTGAAGCCTGCGAAAACTTACAGGCACGCGAGCCCAGCAACACCTTACTACATTTAAACTCCAGGCTAAGAGCAATCAAAGAAATTCAAAGAAGCTTTAAAATATTGTACAATATTTTACATTGTACAATAGTTTGCTCATGATTACAAGATAACAAAAATTACTTTAAAATTATGATATTAAATTATTATCAAAAAGTATGAAGCATTCTACTGTGAAATATAAGGCTACTGCAGAACAAATATGACACTAAAAATATACAGCGATATACCACATTAAAATTTAATTGATGTGACAGCCCAATAATGCTCATAATCAAGATATTGAACGAACACTCTTATACAATATAGTTCTACTTCTAGTTCAAGTTGAACTAGACAGTTCGGTAATCCAGTCAGCACTTGTGTTTAACTAACTCATATAGAGTTATTGTAGCAGGCTAATAAGTCTTTATACATTAATCAAGTCCAATGTTACAATACTTGATATGGCCGCACATATAATGGACGCAGTGCATTTAATATTCTATTCTGTCATTACCACTACAGAGGATTGCAATATTGTCTCATTTTTAACCAGTGAACATGATATATATATATTATCTATTATCTGACTTATTTCATTATCTAGATCTGCTTATATGGCTTAGTAAAAATATCTCAGAACCACAAAGCTATTCCTTTAGTCTATATATACTGAAATGTGACTTAGTCATTCTATTAGCAATCAGCAGTTATTTGTCATTAGTATAACTATTATTTATTATAATCTTCACATAACCTTTTATTAATCTATTTCATTTATGTTACACATATATTTCTAAATAATCGCTTTTAGGGAGCGAGGATCACACAAATTACATATAATCACATTTAATGTTTAGGCCTATATCGCAAATAATTAATTTATCAAATGTATAAAGTAAAAACCAATCTTTCAAACCATCTCAGATTAATCATAAATGTTATGGCTAGATTTAGAAAAAAGATTCACCCTGTAATGATGAATTTTTTTATTTGAAATTAAAGCTGTTATATCTATGGTTGTGTCTAGGCTTAGAGTTTCATTGATATATTTGACAGTGACAAAATGTCACCATGCCTGAAACTTTAAACATAAGACTTAATTTTTTATACAAAATCACTCAAAATTAAGTCGAAATTATCTGAAATTAATCTTAGTCATCCTTCTTTGACTTAGTAAAAGATATCAATGACGACAGGTTATTTACTAGAAGATATGATATCATAACATTTCTTTCTATTTTCTTTCATGAAATCAATGCAGTTTAACAGCAGTTCGCGACAAATTGCATAAATCCAATGAACGTCAATAAATAATTAGCCCCGCGTAAGTAAAACAGAAGTTACATTACAATCCTTAACTTAAACTTAATAAAACTACAAAGTATGATAATTTAAGCGGCTACTTAGGCCTGCCTAGATAAAAGAGTAAACTAACTTACCAAGTAATAAAAAACGACAATCCAGTAACTAATCGAGCTGACAATTAAATACAACTGCGCTAATTTACAGCAAAACTGTTCTTAAACAATAATAAATGGGACATAGCGCACGTCCAACTCTAGATCCGCAATGATAACGTGTACCAACTTTGACGCCTACTCAATCTAAAAGACCCCTTCCCCTTCCCCCCCCCCCCTCTCTACAGTCAATTCAACATTATTCGATATTGCGCCTGTAGACTGGAGGCTAGACAAAGTGACTGCACGATCTATGCCGATCCAGACCGAGGCGAGATAAGCGTATAACGATCCGTGGGACTATGGCCTCGAGTACAGCTGTATTTTACATATTTATTATTTTTCTAGTTTATGTTATCATTTTATTCGTAATTTCATAATAATCAGGCTTATTTTGCAATAATATGTATTTACACTATACGCATATACACATCCTTGTATCATTTTTCACTATTGATTTTATTTAATATAGAAAATAAGTTATTTTTACATGATTTTGTTAGTATAGTAATGACTGATATTTTAACTACTTCATAATTTTCACAACATAATTTCTACCTTACTTGAAGCAAGCTTTACCTTGCTTCAAGTATGGAAGTAAGTAAGGATCGTATATTTGCGCATTTGATTAATAATTATTGTTGCTCGTTAACCCTTGTTATTCATGTTTATTATTGATGCTGTTTATGCCATAACCTGTTTATGTAATAAAATAATTTTACATCAGCTTATATCCAGTGAAGTAAATTGTTTTCAATTTCAATTGCCAATATAAAAAGGGGGCGTTAAACTTCACCCGTCTCACTCGTGCATAACCACTCGTTCACTCTTCACATAACAGGCTAGACGTTCAAGTAAACAGGCCATTATAAGCTCAGCACCCACTCAGTCCATAACAACAACAGCTGCGCAATAATCTACTGACAAGCAGCCAGCTAATCGTTCGACCTCCAATCTTTCAGCCCAGTAGTTCCCAACCCAGTAGAGCTCAGCCCAGTAGCTAGTGAGCGGTCCCCGGTCTCTAATTATTGAGTGCGGCTATGATACAGAACCTACACGCCAATAAAGGCCTACAACTCTCCCATAGCCGCAATAACATGACTCTCCAGGCAATAATACAGCGAAACAGACAAAAGCCTACAGCAAACAAAGATAGGCAGCTGGTTCAGCGCAGTATGGACTAGACCAGCAAAATTGAGGTAATCAAGTTATCAACAAATACGCACACAGTATCGACAGCAATACTTCGTATTAAATAAACAGCCACGCTATTGATTTGATGTGAATACAGCGGTGTTGTATGCGGTAGTGTTACTTCTAGCGCCAGTAAGATCGAGGTATAAAAGTAGGCCAACAAGAATCAATAGAAAGAGAATGCAATCTGCCTAAGAGGCGCGAGAGAGTACAGAGTACAATGATGCATGAGCTACGTGCACCTGCATGGCACTAGCTAGATAACGACTCTATTAAAGGGAGGGGGAAGATAATAGAACCTAACAGGAATTTCTTTTGTGATAGCCAATGTCATAATTATGACAAAAAGAGCAAAGGCCATAAACGGAATCTTATATTCATAATAACATAAATTATTGTGATGCACGTCTTAACATTAATCATATAACATTATTTTCTGAACATACTTTTATCTTAAAAAACGACATTTAAAGTCAACTCGAAACAGTAGCAAAAATTACAATTAAACTCAACGTCTGGATTAATGCAAGTGAAATAAATTATATCTGAGTGCCAGGAAGCTCGCACGAAGAACCCATCGTGTTGAGGTTCGGCGCTTCGCCACTCCGTCATCAAAGCTTCATAAGTGGTGTACACTAGTCATCGATTAGTTGTCATTACATAAAGAAAGATAAAATGATTAAGTCTGATTGTATTATTATATAAGTCTAGGATTACATTTTTAATTTGGCTATATCTTAAACATTATTTGCTCTAATATTGAAATTAAATCATATAACGCAAATATTGCAATAAATGCTAAATTGTATATTTGATAATATTTTATATGATGGTGAAAACACAGTCATTTGTCAGTTTTATTATTTTTTCATCTATTCGATCCTTCAAGCTGTATTTTTGTTTCTTGAGTTCTAGGGTTAAGGTAACTTCCTACGATACTTCCTAAGGATACTTCTTTCTTTTTTCTGTTCTCTCGATTTCTCACAATAATTTTTGTTCTCAATTACTGAGTATATTCCCTTCATTGATATTGTTCTTATTGATTGCTATTTTTATATTTTGTATTTACTTAAAACAGCAGGTTGTGTATTTTAAAATCATTAATACATATTTCAATAAATCTTTCATAATTAATAATATTTGACTATATATTGGACATTATAGAGTTAAGTTAAAATTGTGTTCATAGACTCGAAAGACATTTGTCTGTGTCCGCTCATTCTTTTAATTTGTTCAATTGTTATTGTTATTATCTAATTGTTATACTAACTTTGATATTTTGAAATAAAGGTGTCAACCTGTTAAAAAAAAACAACTGAATCTCCATAAGTCACTTGTTATAGTTCACTGTGAATATGACAGACCATTTAGAAGCTAAGAACTGCGTCTTATAACAAATATTAAATGTAGTATTAAATAGCTGACAGAATATTACAGCCAGAATATGCTGACTCGATGTAAATAACCATAAGTATTGTAGACTATCTGTATTTAATTATGCTCGTTGATATAAGTAACCGTAGCACATATGTATCAATGTAAAGAAAGAACTATTATAACACGTGACAAAGCTAATTAAATCTCACTTAAGTATGATTAAAATTACCTAGCTTCGCGCAAATAGACTATATAATGATATAATAATATTATGTAATAATACTTATAAGCTAAACAGTTTTCCGCATAGAAGAAAAAGATTCGAACTTTGAACTGGTGTGAAAGTTGATTAAAGTTAGAGAAATGAGGTATAAAGCTAAATTATTCATTAGACTACTAGTGTTGATTCATTAAACAATCTCTCTGATCTAACTATGAGCGGATCTCTCATGTACGAGCTATGCATTGTTGGATGTACTATATCAATGCTCCCTCCGGTGCATACAGTACTCCCTGATGACCAATGAACCAGATACGAGACACGGCCAACTTTGTACAGCTGATAAAATCAATGCAGCACTTATAAGCCAGAACTACCAGACTCGTCGAGTCACGTGATCTTCATAATCCTCCTCCTCTATTATCCCTTCACTGATGTATCAGATAAAAAATCGACTTTTTACTTCTCGATTAATTATACTATAGCTTACAAATCTTTATCTTTGTAACTTATCATGGGCACAGAACAAATAAAAAAGATAATTAGGAAAACTAGTTTAGGAATTTGAATAAGAGTGTAATATGCTCACTGTTACAAATATTTCATAAATGTTCGCATTATATTCATTTATATCGCGGTTCCCAACCTGTGGGTCGCGACCCACCTGGGGTCGCCTGACAATTTGCCAGGGGTCGCCTGAGAGAATATGAAAATTAATTTTTTAAATAAAAAATGCGTTTTATTGCACATGCAATGTACACTGCATAATACACACTTAAAATGTTATTTAAATATTCTATTCCTCAACAAATTGATTTTTAAAAATATTTAGCAAAAAATATAACAAATTGTTGTGTTGGGGTCGCCACAAATGCAAAATTTTATCGTTGGGGTCGCCACAACTTGGCAAATGTTATCAAGAAGTCACAGCATCAGAAAGGTTGGGAACTGCCGATTAATATGAAAGAGTTATAGTATAGTGACCGTTGACAAGAATCGACTCGACATGTAGACTTCGGGTCAGTTTCTTTACAATTTCTCCACCAAGCTTTGACAAAGTACTATATTGATGTTCATGATGTAGTCCAGTCTGCAGATCTTAGGGTTTATAAATGAAGTTGGGTTAGGATTAGATTCCGTGTTCAAGTTTAGCGTTGGTTTCAGTTACGGTAACTAAATGAATTGATGGGCAATTTGTCAGGCTAATGTATACGTGGCCGAATTGTCCCTTTTATTCACTCGAAGTGTAAAAACATTAATATGAGGAAGAATAATTATAAAAAAAACGATATAGGTTTAGATCTAGATTAGAGTTAGCGTTAAGGTTAGGGTTATGGTTAGGATTATTTAAAGTATTACAATGTCATTAGACCAAATGTCCGTAGATATAGCGTCTTAGACCAAATGTCCGTAGATATAGTGTCTTAGACCAAATGTCCGTAGATATAGTGTCGAGAATAAGCATAACAGTAAATATTAGGTTTAACTAAAATAAGCTTATTTTCTGTAGAGCTAAGAATTAATGCATCTATAACTCTACCATACAACAAGACCTACAATTGCCAAGTTGATTATGGTTAGCTCATGAATTTCTAAACATAAAGGGATAAATGCCACTAATTCAAACCTTGGTTTGTTTAAAATAACTCAGTGATATCGAGCATTCACATTTGATATTAAATATTAACAACAGTACTTCAAATCTAACTCTCTTGTCAGGTAGATATTTGTTTGAGCTTTACACTAATGTAACCCAAAACAACCAAAAACATAGTCTGCTATACAAAGAGACCCCACATGGTCTCCTATACAAATCATAGAGTCGCTTTCAATTTCGAGAATGTTTCATTACAACTGTGTACGCTAAAATTGCTTGAACATTTAGACTACTGAAAGTCAATTGAATTATGCGATTTACCAGGATTGAGATAACAAAGTATAAATTTAATCGAACTCAACTGAAGAAAGGTGACGCAATAAAAAAAACGAGAAATTATATCCCTACATAGCATTATTTGAAAGGTTTCAAATACTGTTATCACAATCAGCATTACTTTTTAATAAGCATTATAAGCCATCATATAAAAGAGAATTAAATAGAAAATAATCATTTGAACTATCGTTTTACAACTGATAGAGAAGAGGCTTTTACTCAATAATTTGTTAACATTTTCTATTTTCTTTTTTTTATATCATTTTCTTTACATTTTCAATTTATCCGTCGTAGCTTGTCAACTTTAACTCAAATGATTTCAATAAGTGACAATAACGGGTCTTTCACATTTAATGTTGGCCTATTGCATGCCTAGCAGCCCCGTGTAACCCCGGGTCAATACGCAGTCAGCCTGTGGCCCAATACTAGGCACGGGCCTACAGGTTCTTGACAGCCCGATAGCGAGCAAGTCAACAGAACCAAAATTAGCGCACAGGCTAGATGGTCTCAGCCAGCAGCGGACCTTGGCCTACAGGCGCTGCAAGAGAACTGAGCCAAGAAGTGTATTGTACACGGGAGGAGAACTCTAGTCTGTACAAATTAAATTGAACAATAGCTGGGAGTTTTCTATATGGGAAAAATTACAAAGCTTTTGGAGCATCTGAATGTTAAAATTAATTTCACATTTTACTTATTTCTTAAAAGTTCCTTGTTTAATAAAATGAAAAAAATGCATTAAACTACGTTAACTGATCAACATAATAATATGTAAATAGTCCAGGGTATATGCAATACATATATA